>QANY01012869.1:0-96401 GCA_003255025.1 Datisca glomerata
CATACGAAAACATGATAACGCTGTGAATTAAAAATCAAAATTATTTCCTAATCGAAGAATTTGGTGTAGAATAGATTAGATTATTATACTCTAATCAAAAGAATTCTTGGGATTTGTGTTTTCTCTTCTCTTCTTTTCTTTTTTTTTCAAGATTTTATTTTAGTTGCTTCTTGTTTTCTTTCATGTTATAAGATATGGCAGCATGAAAACTCGGTGAGTTTAAAATATATATATATCCTGGCCAGTTCAATTGTTAATCATCAATATCATTCCTAAAATACAGTCTTGAAAAGAATTATAATTCTCCAAGAATAATTTCTTATATATTCATTAATTACTTTTGCATGGAGTTTTGGTGTCAAATTTGGTATATGCTAGTTTTATAGTTATTGATTAAAGATAACTTGTTTGGGCTGTTTGTAGGAGAATTTAGCCACTACATATCAATTGAATTTGGAACTAGATTTGAAACTAAACAAGATGACACTGTTTTTTATTCAGATAGAATCTGAATTATCCAAAAGGAAGAGTTTGGTTCATGATAGTGATGGGAATAAGAAAGAAAATGACAAGTTTAAAGCTTCAAGGTTCAATACTTCTTCCATCAAAATTGGATCATGGATGGTAATTATTTTCAACATCAAAATAATTATACTTAACCAAATTTATTTTTCATGTTTTTGACTATTTTAATTTTTTTAATACAGTAGAGGAAAATTATGTTCTTCTGTAGAACACATCCATTAAAACCAATTATGTATGTAATTTTAATGAAAGTGAATTTTATCTGCAGAAAGAAGCTACATATGAAGGAGATTTGGGTGGGAAAATCTATTTTAAAAAAAGGAAGCTGGCATGGGAAATTCTGGAAAATGGTTTGAAGAAGAAGATTGAAATAGAGTGGTCTGATATTATAGGTAATAGAGCTACTTTGGACCAAAATCAGCCAGGAATCCTAGAAGTTGAGGTATTTACACTTTCTTAAGAGTTTATATTTTCTTTTTTAAATAATAAATTATATTCTTGATTAAAAAATTACACAATTTTTTTTCTAGTTAGAAAAAGCACCATCATTTTATGAAGAGATTGAACCACAACCAAGGAAGCGGACAAAATGGTCATCATCACGGCCAGATTTTACTGATAATCAAGTAGCTCTTTTATATAGGTTTGTGTAATTTCTTCAATTTATATAGTTATATTATAATTCTATAAATCATGTTGGTTCATTTTTATATAATTTCAGGAGGCATTAAATTCAATGTCTACGGGGAGAACTTAATTCCATTATGGGAAGCTTTTAGAGTACAACGAAAATCTCTCCATGCTAAGCCAATGTCATTTCCCAACTCTTACTTCTACGACCTTTCATGATCATGTATACACTTTCATTTAATACAAATGATGTTGAATAAATATCTTAAAAATGTACTTACTCTTTAGCTTTTGAGAAAACATTCAGTTTATAGAACGAGAATGGTAATTTTGCTTTAATATTTGCCCCATTTGGATACAATATGAAGGGCGGCATCGCCTCCTATCTTTTCATATAGACCCCTATGCACAGCACATAAATACAATAAAAATTACCCTAAGTGACGAAAACGTTAGTCGCTATAGGTCAAAATATCGTTGCTATAGAGTTTTAGCAATGAAACACAACCTGTCGTCAAACTGTCACTACATCTTCCTCGTTATATTTATTTTGTGACGAGTCTTCTTTCATCATAATATGTCATTTATGAGGGTGAATCTTATTTGGTAACTGAATCTCAGTTATGCTGGCAACGAATCTTATTTCAACACAAAATGCTGACATTTAACAACAACTTCTATTTGGTTGTGAAATCGTGTGTTTGACAACTAATTTATTTCCACTACTAAATATAACCTTTTTGCGACAAAGATTATTTCTTTGTAGCAAAAAAAATTTAAATGTCAATTATTCAATTCAATTAAATAATCAAAACCTTATTCGAATAATTAAAAGACTTTAAAAAATAATGCTAATTTCTATTACTATTGAAAGTATTGGTTAACAAAAAAAATTAACTTAATAGTTTTGGATCTTAACATTAAACAACATAACCAAATATATGCTTAGAAAACTACTTTATGTGCCAAAAATGAGAACTTTAAATCAGCTTTCACAGTCAGCAATGGGAAACAAGCCATGTTACAAGGAGTATAATGCACTACCGAACAATCATATTGAAGGAAATTGGAAACATTTGGAGAAAAAACAGTTGAATAAAGTGTACAATCACTTTTTAGAGAATCGTATCCCATATTTTCATATCAGTAGTTTAGATGGCTCATTTTTGGATAAATTTTGACACATCAATGAAGATGGTGATGTAATTTGTGGCTAGTTTTTGGATGAAAAAATATGGGAGATGGATGGCTTATAAGGTTGAATAAAGTGACAAAATTTGGAGAAAAAAGGCATATGTCGTGCGTGTGACTATTTAATAGTCATTAGACTGTCAGGAGGTAAGTTGACCGATGGAGAAAGATGAAGAACCAATTAGGAAGAGAAAATAGTTTATGAGTTAAGTTGATATTGGGATAAAGTGCAGGGGGTCCTATAATACACACACACACACATATTAAAAAACAAAAGGCGTGAAATTAAACACTAATTTAAGAATGGGTACTAAGAAGCAAGAAGATAAACAGTAAAAACTGTATGAACAAACAGTAATTATAAAAACTGTATTAGAGTGTGAGATTAAAAATTTACACAAAAAAAGTTTATTGGCAACAATAAATTAGTGCTTCCGTTCAATAATTTATGTTGAAGAAAAAAGAAGAAAAGATTTACAATTAATGCTTAGCAAATATTTCAGATTTAACAACTCATCTTGGATTTCCTCATGCATAATACAACAGATAAGATTTTCTTCTTAATTGTACTTTAATTAGCTTGTGATTGAGACCATGTTCCAGATGTAAATCTAACAATTTATTCAGGTGATTCTGGAGAAATGTTTTGTAATAAGATACCTCCATATCTAATTTCAGAGGTATCAGTTTGGACAATTTTAAAAGCGTTATTAGTAGGAATGCCAAGACAAGGAAGTGTCTTTACAAGAGCCTTAATTCTTTTGATTAAATTGGTATGGACAGCCTCCATGGAGGGGGATTCTTTTTAACCCTATCAAAGAGAGGCTTACGGTCAATTCTCATTTTATCATAAAAGTCAGATATGTAATTTAAAGATTCTAAAAATCTTTGCAACTGTATTTTATCTAGAATTTCATTAGAGAATTTGTCAGAAAATTATATTACTCTATCAATTGACTTGATTATAGAACGGTATATTTCAAATCCTAAGAATCTAACCTTAGATTGAAATAATTTAATTTTACTTGCAGATATAATTAAACCATTTTGTTTTATTATTCTAACAAATGATTCAAGATGTCTCCAATGTTGTTCTATTGTTTTAGAGAAAATGAGTACATCATCAATGTAAATAATTGAGAAATCAGTAAATTAATTAAAGATTTCATTCATTATTTTTTGGAATTCACTAAGAGAATTTTTAAGACCAACAGGCATTACATTCCATTTATAATGGCCAAATAGAGTTACAAATGTTGTTTTATATTTATGACTTTCATTTATCTGGATTTGCCAAAATCCAGATTTCATATCAAATTTAGAGAATATCACTGCATCTCTAAGTCTATTTATAAAATGTATTTTGTTTGGTATCAGATATCTTATCCATTCCAAAATAGTATTAAGAGACTTATAATTGATTACTAAATGAGGAACTCCTCGTTCAATTTCACTGGCCTTCTGAATATAAAAGGCCGAGCAGGACCAGGAAGACTTGCTCATTCTAATGATATTCTTATTGAGAAGTTCTGTAATTACCTTTTTACAGAACTCAAGTATTTCAGAATTCATCTGAATTGACATTGCCTTTGTTAGGATATTCTTTTCATCAAATCCCTTGATATAAGGAAGCCTGATAGTATGTTGCTTTCTGTGCCAGAAAGCATTGAGAATATGAAAACATAATTCTTTACAGATTTTTTGTTCAAATATTTTAATTTTGTTTTGAAGAATAAGACTCTGAAGCTGTTCTTCAATTCTATTGAATTTTAATTCATTTTGTAGAAAGCACAATTGTTTTTCTTTACAAGAATTGAGATTTATTGAAATAGAAACGGATTTTTCTTTTAGAGTTTTTAATTTTTCATTATGAGGAAAAGAAAGAAATTTAAATTTTATAGGTTTATTCATGACATAGGTAATTATTCCATCATACTCTGTTAAAAATGGATATAACAGAGCATTGAATGGTAAACCTAAGATAATTTTATCAGTCATATTTTTTTACTAAGACAAATGATGTTTTGAAACATACATTGCCTTGGAAAATATAGACTGTGAGTATTTCATAATTGATATGCATACGGGTACCATTAGTAGAAGATAAAGATTCTTTTGTCTTCTTGAAGTACTTGATTGGAACTAGTCTTTCATGCATACAATTCAAATCTACTCATGAGTCTACAAGGGTCATTGTTGTGAAGTCAAAATCTTGAATAATAATTGTGACCATTCTGTGTCATTTCTTGATTTTGATGTAGTTAAGTACTTGGATAAAATTTTCATCGTCTTGACGGTTAATAGGTTCTTCAACCTCATTATCCAAAATTAGTAGTTTACTAGGTTCACTCAATTCTTGTTTATTAATTTGATTTTCTATTTTTAAAAGATTTAATTCTTCTTTTATTTTAGTGTTGGAATTTTTCAAATCTTTTATTTCAATTTTAATATCTTTAATTTACTTTTGAAGTTCCTGTAAGATAACTTCATTTTCTTTCCCTTTTACCCTATTGAATTTTTCAAGGGTTTGTGAAAAGACTTGTAGTATTATTACTATTAGATTTAACATTTTCTTTTTTTAGTATTAACCTTTCTAAGTCTTTAAAAATATTCTTGTTTTAATTCTGGATTTTCAATTTTGTAAATTAAATCTAACAAGAAGGTTTCTTGTTCTTCATTTTTTATTTAAGACATTAATTTTCTTATAACAACTATCCCTACACCCCATAGTGATGTTAGTAGAATCACTGTCAGAACTTGAGGATTCAGTTTCAGAAGATTCATGGGTTTCATATTCTACTAAATCTTCACTATTACTTTCATAGTAATCTATTATTTTTAAGATTCCTAACTATTCTTGTTTATCTTCTTCAAAAAATTTTAATTGATTAATTTTATTCTTATCTTGACAGGTGTTAGAAATATGACATTTCTGACCACATTTAAAACACGTAATATTACTTTTATCAAATTTTTTATTAAACCTTTTTCTAGAATAATTTTTATTCCTAGAGAAATTTTTATTCTTAGAAAGTTTTGGTCAAAACTTTTATTCTTATGTTTGTGGTAATTTTTCCTATAGGGCTTGTGAGACCTTCTAGGGTTTAACTGAGAATTTTGCTTTATTTTTCTGAGAAGTGACAATAGAGGGTAAACCTTATTGCTCACAAAAATTACCTAACTCATATTTAAAAATTTTGCTTTCTTTTTTAATTTGTTTGTTGATATTCACGTCAACACACATTTTTAATCATTCTTTTTATATTATAGTGATTATTGTTCCATAGGTTAGACTATCATAATCTATATTTTCTAGGTCATTACTAAGAATTGTCTTTTTATGGGCAAAGAGATTGGGTAATCCACTAATGAATTTTCTTTCCAAAACTGTTGATTACTATCATCCCTTGACATGACTCTGGATAAAAATATATTTTTATATCAATTAAAAAAACTTAAGGTTGGACACCTAAGATTTGTTAATTGATCATGAATACATGAAGTAATATTACTTGACGTACCAACGAAATGTTCAATTATTGTATAAAGGAGTGTATTAATTCCATCAGGTATTGTTTTCTGATTCATAGGTTGATTCTGACCTATGGCTATCTGAATCTTCGTCTTGGTTAATTACTTTCAATTCTTGAAATATTTCACCAATCTTTTCAGACTTAGTTTCAAATTCTGAACTACTGTCTTGGTTAACTACCTTAACAGAAGAAGATGACTCAGTGGATTTATTCTTTAATTCATGAATTATTTTATCAATCATTTTATTAATTGGAATAATTTTTAAAGTGATTTTTTCTAAAAGATTTATTAAAGGTTTTTCTTTCAGGGTTTCACTAGGCCTAGGTTCATTAAGAACATAACCATTAGTCTCAATTTTATCTAATTGTACCTATTGTAATTAGAATTTAGTTAGTATAATTGAGTTGTTCAACAACCTTTTTGTTTTGTTCTTCTTCCTTTGCGATTTTGAAAAGAGAAGTAGTGATTAAATAATTTTTATGATTAATCATGATTTTCTCTGGAGGAGCATGACTAGTAGATACTACACTAGAGTTTTCCTTGACTCATTTATACTTTAAAATAACCTTGATATTTTTCTCGTAAATATCTTCAATATAATCAAGGAAAAATATATCAATTCTAAATTCCTACATGAATGTTTTTCATTCAGCAAGTATGACTTTTCTTTGATCCATATCATATGAATCTTTGAACCTATTACGTCTATCTAGATTGGCTGGGTCATTATTGTATTGGGTTAAACCTTCCTAATCTGGTTTATATTCTTGACTCAAGATTCCTATATTCAGAACTAAGAGTTGAAGACTAACAGAATGAATGCTTCCTTGAGAATCTGATCCAGTGGGTGCTTCAGTTTCATCAGATTGTTCAGACTTATTATGAAAGACTGGCTGACTAACTTGAGAACTTGTGGCTATGCCTTTAAGTCTTAATTTTTTAATTTGTAATTTCTTTAATTATTGTTCTCAATGTTGAATTCTAATATTTTGATCATTACTATTAAATGATTCATAAAAGGAATTTCTAAGGGTACTAGACTGGCTATACTTCTTAACTTGTTGACTAGAAGATGATTGAAAGTTAATTTTACAGTACCATTCATGTACTGCTAGATGTAATCTACATCTTCAATTGGTCTTTGAATTTGAGTAGGTTGACTTTCATTACTGAAGAGCCAATTTATAGGTAAATTAATATCAGATCACCTAATTGTTTTAAGAACTATAATATTGGCATTACTTTAACTAAATTGTATCAATAGGGCTTGATTCTTTGGACTCCTATTGATGGCTTGGAAATTCAAATTTATTTTAGTTACTTTGTAATGAATCCTAAAGATTAAAGGTAGGGGTTGGGTGGCTTCTAGGACTTGATAACCGCTAGTTCTAATATTCAAAGTTAAGGATTTTAAAATATGGGAATCTGCTGAACTCACAGACAGATCTGGAAAACAATCAAAATGAATTAGACCATTGACGAGTGAGGATTTAATTAATCCTAAGATACTAACATTAAAGTTTGTAAATCTTGCATCTAGCAAGCCTAGCAAGACAGTTGTATTTAGGCCTCTTCTTGTGAGTGATTTAACTCCAATCTGGACTAAACCAAAATGAAGAAAATTATATCATTCTTGAATATGATGCTTTATTGCATCAGAGGAAAGTAATTGACATGTTTCATGCTCTTTTCCAAGAGTATATATTTTTTCAATTATTTTTACATCATGCTGAGGTTTGAAGGAAGCAACAGACCATGTTGATTTATAAATATTTGTATTGGAAATTTTAGGTATATTCCATACACTATGATCTATTTGATCATCTGCTAATTCAATATGCTCATCATTTATTATGTCAGGTATTGAGGTTATTGTTAACTTATTACTACTAGAAGAATTACTCCTAAATAATCTACTCATTGCTCAATTAACTAAATTATTCTTATTATTGAGAATTTCATACTGTGTTTTTTGTTACTAACCTTGTGGTGACTTCTACAACCTCATATTAGGCTTCACTCTTCTCCCTTTCGCCTCTACAACCACCCTACTCTTGGGATTTACGTATCTAATAGGTCTTACCTAGGTCCCTGAAGCTAATCAAATAGAAGCCGATACGTCAGGCTCTGATAAACAGATTCACAGATTAGGTAAACAAATAATACAAAGAAATAATCAATTATAAAAATAATTAGCCACTTAGGCGGAGAGTGAGATTAGATATAAACAATTATTCACGTAAGAAATAAGCAAACAATAATATCAATAACCAACCATAATAGGCGGCAAACAGTTTAATTATGCAAAAATTGAGGATGTTGCTTATGAAAAGAGAGAAGGTTAATAAAACCCACATTTGTCCGCCCGATCAGCTTGGGCAACTGAAACGTTGTCGTTTACAAACGATGAGGATGTTGCCCGGATTGCCCGAAATTAAGTGAGGAATTACGGGTAGACAGTCACCAGTATCGCTCCCTCTCTCCCTCTCTCACTCTCCATCTCCATGTCTGGCCTCTGATATTTTTATACCTTACTTCCTCTGTATCTTTTCGATCACAATCCGACGGTCCAGAATGAAAGCAGCTTATTGTGATTGTTTTCTTAAACATTAAGTGATATATATACAGAGAGAGATATACGTAACTGCATGGGTGCACCACTTGGCAAGCAACCATTGGTGGAAATTGATAAACGAGGATTGCAATTTTAAATAAGAGAAGAGTTTTCTTTTAAGTCCCCAACCCTAAGTCAACGTACGTGTTACCCGGCTCTCTTTTGTATTTTTGTTGTCGTCTAAGTCGGTTTACTTCTCTATAAAAGAAATCGTTCAACGCACTTTTTTCCAAAAGAAAAAGAAATGGCCGCTGACGAAACTAGACTGCATCTTCTTCCTTCTTCAATATCCAATGCTGATGATCTGCATGCTTGGAATGCTGCAAATGAGATGCTACTTAGTTCTTCAACACACTCATTTAATCCTAATTCTCACCAACAGGTAATTATTAATTCTTTTTCCATTCTTCTTTTATTTTGATAGAGAGCGAGAGAGAGAGANGAGAGCGAGAGAGAGGGGGGGAGCGAGAGAGAGAGAGAGAGCGAGAGCGAGAGAGAGGGGGGAGAGAGAGAGAGAGCGAGAGCGAGAGCGAGAGAGAGAGCGAGAGCGAGAGGGAGAGAGGGAGAGAGGGAGAGAGAGCGAGAGGGAGAGAGAGCGAGAGCGAGAGCGAGAGAGAGAGAGCGAGAGCGAGAGAGAGGGGGGAGAGCGAGAGGGAGAGAGGGAGGGAGAGAGGGAGAGAGGGAGGGAGAGGGGGAGAGAGAGAGGGAATGGGAGAGAGAGATGTTTCGTTCGTAGAGAATCTGGATATAAATGAGAGAGAGACAGCAGACATGAGAGGGGGGACTATTATAATCTTTTACAATATCTTTTACAATATCAATGGATGTTTTCTCCCTTTAATTTATTTAGCTTCGAAGTTTGTTTTTCTCATCCTTGCTATATAGTTTGGTGGCTCTGCACTTTTATCTTTAGTTTTTAAATTCTTTTTTATTAAAAGATTATTAAGAGAATCTTAATTATTTTATCTCTTAACTGTGTAGGATAACTTGATTCCATCAAATTTGAAATGAGATAGGACGATGGCCCTCAGAGACAATCATAGGATTGAAACAAAATACGAGAAGCTTAAAGCTTCAAAATTCAATATTTCTTCTATTCAAATTGGATCATGGAAGGTAGTAATTATTTTTCCACACTATATTACGGAACAAAAAGCGAATTCATTTTCATCGTTTCTTTTAGATTACCTTTCAAGTTATTGTGGTCTTATAATTTTTTTTCTTTCACGTTGTTTTTATTATTTCCAGAAAGAAGCTAAATATGAAGGAGATTTGGTTGGAAAAATCTATTTTAATAGCTGGAAGTTGGTGTGGGAAATTTTGGAAAATTGTTTGAAGACAAAAATTGAAATAAAGTGGTCCGACATTACAGGTATTAGAGCTACTTTAATCAAAAATCAACCAGGAGTCCTGGAAGTTGAGGTAATACATTCTGTTTAAAAAATTATTTATGTTTTTACTTTTTTCTTAAGTTTAACATTCTAATTTTAAAATTAAATTAATTAATAAGTTTTATTTTTTTCCCAGTTAGGAAGACGACCAACATTTTATAGAGAGAAAGAACCACAGCCAAAAAAGCAGACAAAATGGGGTCTATCACCAGATTTTACAGACTATCAAGCTCTACTCTTTAGGTTTGAGTAATTTATTCAATAAATATCATCTATGTCACAAATACTATACTTATTTCATTATTCATTTTTAATTTTAATAGGCATTATATTCGATGTCCACCGGGAGAACTTGACGAACATTATGAGAAGCTTCTATGCCGGCAATATTTTTCAACTCTCACTACCGATGAATTCAATATAAACGAGTCGACGATACCTCAAAGCCTCCCATTTAGGTGTTCCAATGACGTCCCCTCAACTCAACTTCAATCATATGATCAAAACCAACTTCTTGAAGGTAAGAAAGATTTATTTTATTTTCACTATTAATTTAGTTTTGTTTTTCTAACTTTTCCTTGATAAATTAAAAAGAAGGTGCAGATTTCTCCTTGCCTATCAATAATAAGTCCATAAGAAATCAGGTGGCATATGAAGATCAAGGCATGGCTTTATATGATCAATATGCAAACAATTACGTAAACACGTTCGGGTTGAGCGAGCAATTTCAACTACTAGAATAACCTTCTACTTCTATGACTAGTGGCTTGTCGAATGGATCAACGGTTCAAAGCATCGATCAAGAAATAAACTATTTTGAGTGTAATTATGATTTTGGTATGCTACCTGATGAATTATCAACTGATCAAAGCATTGATCAAGAAATAAACAATTCTTATTTTTTCTAGCCGTTAGTGCCTTTCTCTGTATAAATAAGTTTAATTTATACTGATTTCTTTGGTTAATGAATGATACTTTCGTGTGAATATGAGAATATTGATTGTTGATGCTGAAAACTTCAACAGTACATATGCGTGTCTCCCGTGTTAAGCATGGGCATCCACTTGATCGGGAGAATGTGAAACAATGATGTTGTGTATGTTATTCCCTCTGGCTTGAGATCCTCACGACCTCAACATCGGCAAGAAACAAACAAAGAAGCCATAGAGCGGGGGAATTGGGAGGTGGTTGTCCCACTTAAGGGCCTCCGATTCCTAATCTAGTATCTTGATATTATTTTGGCATAGTTTCCTTAAGGGAGAAAATGACCTATCTCTTCTATCGATCAGGAAAAGTAATTATAGGTAAGGTTGTCAGGATCGCGATTCTACCTAGGATCGGTGGAAGGGTATAGGATCGATAATCATAGAATTCAAGATTCAGGATCGTAAGATCCTACCAATTCTTAATAACCTATTAGTAAAAAGTAGATCTATGCTAATGATACTTCAATATATTGAAGAAAATGATTATATAATACCAAGTCATCTACCTATTAAATGAAAATATACCAAGTTATCTACCTATTAAATGAAAATATACCAAGTCATCTAAAACAACATGATATTAAGTAGAGTTCTCATACTTTTAAGTTTTGAAGAAAGAATTTTCATATTTTTTCTCTCGTACTCATTTCGCTTGCTTTTTCTAATAAAAATTACAATTTCACAGTTAGTTTGAACAGTTGTTTTTGTTGCATCACCAACTTTTACTTTTTCTTTGTTTTGTTTGTTTATATAACGGTGAGAAGTCCTTATTAACACTAACTAACTAATTAAACTGCTAAACTTTTGTTAATTTTGTACCCAAACTGATGTACTTTGGTAGAAAGTTGAATCAAATTTAATGTCTTATATAGGAATTAGTGAATCACCACACTTTATGTCTTAAATTTGTATAATTGACAACGGCAAGCAGGGGTGAGGTCATAAAACTTTCAAAGGGTGGTTAAGTTATGATGACAAAATATACAAAATTACATATTTAGTAAAATTACATATTTACTCTAAACTAATTTATTACCGATATTCAACATATTCCATAACACGTTTAGGTTAACTATTTGAGTCTCTCCTAAGACTGTGAATAACGTTCATTGGTTCAACCTAATAGTCGTAATCAAGTTCGATTGCTCAGTCGATTCTAAGACTGTGAATAACGTTCTGAACTATCTTACATTGATAATAGTTTCAGGACTTGAGTAAATTACAAAAACACTTTAATTAAAGGAAAACTTTTGTTTATTCATTAAATTCGGTAATATAAAATGTTTGAGAAATAACTCAATACTCATAAATAGTTATTACACCCTACTTTATGGACATAATTTCAACAAAAGGATCATCACAAATATTAGGACAAATTTAAACAATAAGATGATGAAAGAATTATGTGAAGAGTTCAAAATTAAGCATCATAATTCATCTCCTTATTGTTCGAAGATGAACGGAGTAGTGGAAGCAGCCAATAAGAACATAAAAAAAGATCATAGTAAAGATGACGGAGGTTTATAAGGATTGACATGAAATGCTACTTATCACACATCAATTCAAACATCAACTGGGGCAACGCCGTTCTCTTTGATATATGACATGAAAGCGGTCCTTCCAATCGAGGTGGAAATTCTCTCCCTTAAAGTCTTAATGGTGGCGAAATTAGAAGAAGCAAAGTGGGTACAAACATAATATGAGCAATTGAAACTCATCGAGAAAAAATGATCGACTGCATTATATAGAGGACAATTATATCAAAGAAAAATTATACATGCATATGACAAAAAGTTATGTCCCTGATATTTCCGGGAAGGAGATTTGGTGTTGAAAAAGATACTCTCATATCAAAAGGATCACCGTGAGAAGTGGATCCTATATTACGAACGACCTTTCATTGTCAAGAAGGCCTTCTCTAGAGAAGCTCTCATGCTAACAAACATGGATGGAGACGAATTATCACATATAGTTAATTCTGATGCAGTCAAAAAATATTTCAAAGAACTATCTTGAATACTGGAGAAATTCTTATTTCAAAAATTTTCTAAATCCTTGTTTTTAAACATCGTTCATCATCAATAAAGAGCCTCTTTTTAGTTGACAAACATATATACTTCATCTACCCGTTATTTCCATTATTCCTTACTCCAATTAATTCTAAGACAAATAAAAATATCATTAATTACTCTTGAAATAAATCTGAATCATAAACTTGATTAAGTGAAAGCTAATTGATTAAGAAAAATAGAGAGAAGAAAGAAAAGAAATTGAGAAAGGCAGTCTAAATGTGAGATGAAGTCTGAAAAGTCATAAAAAAGTCAGTATGCGCACGACGAAAGCTAAAACATGATTGGAAGAAAAGAAGCAAAATATGAAAAAAAATTATTCTTTTGTCTTCTTCATTGACACGGAGATGAATACTGGGACATAATCTAATAAATAATAATGCATCATTTCCCGAAATTTTGCTTAATACTTAATTGTGTGTCCATGACCTAAGCCAAGTGATTGTTCTGAAGGATGGCAGATATGGCTACATTAGTCAATTTTTTTAAAAAAATCATCAAATAATTTTCTTACAAATGTTCACGACCATGCATAACATGCATGCATTCAAAATCACCACTTTTCATTTATATTCAAGAATTATGATGCATAGACATGCATCACATTGCTCTGTTTTGATACAATTCAAGTGAGTGAATCATTTTAGTATTTTTTTTCAAAATCCACGCATGACTTCTCAACGTTTAGAGCTTGCACTAATCTAGCTCTGGCCACCATATGAAGCTTGTATAAATCAGATCAAAGCGAACCTGAATTGAGTCGAGGTCGAAGCCTGTGTCTATCCAAGTCCGTTTCATTTTCTTTGGTTAAATTAAACCTGAATTGAGTCGAGATTGAAGCATGTTTTTATCCAGGTCTGTTACTTTATCTTTGTTATTTCGAACACGAATTTAGTCGATGTCGAAGCTTGTGTCTATCCATATCTATTTTTTTTTATCTCGGTAAAATCGAGCTCAAATTGAGTCGAGGTCGAAGCCCAAATTGATAACAGAGGGTGGCTAGCATCCTTGTTATGGACAAGGCTGTGGCTAGCAGCCTTGTCTCCCCTCCCCTCAATTTTTCTTTCTTTCTTTTTGTACATTCTCATTTTAATTTATTTTTATTCTTTTCTTTTATTAACACATGTTAAATCCTATATTTATTTCAATTTATATTTTTTTCACTTTCCTCCTCTTGGACATATTCTACATATTTTTTTACTAAACACATCATCTTCAAATTTGTCACATATTTTATCAAATTTTTACTTTTCTTTTCACCCCTCTTTTTCTTTATAATTATTGTTCTTCTTAATTCTTATGTATTTATGTATCTCATTCTCTTATCATTAGAGGTAATTTCTCCATGTCCACATTGAATATAATATCTCCTGAAATTATATAAAAATGAACAAACTGATATCTTATGGAAATATATATATATTGNCTTTCTTGACTATGATTCAATCTCTTCATAAAATGATGGCGCTTTTTCTAACTGGAAATTTTTTTTTAAAAAATAATTTGTGTAATTTTTGAAGCAAGAATATAATTTATTTTTTAAACAATTAAATAGAAATTCTTATGAAAGTGTAAATCACCTCAACTTCTAGGATTTCTGGCTGATTTTCATCCAAAGCAGTTCTAATACCAATAATGTCAGAGCACTCTATTTCAATCCATTTTCCAGAATTTCCCATGCCAAGTTCCTTTTTTTAAAATAGATTTTTCTAACCAAATCTCCTTCATATGTATCTTCTTTCTGCAAATAAAATTCACTTTAATTAAAAATACATATATAAATTGGTTTTGATGGCTTCTAGAGTCATAGAGAATTGAAAAAAAAAACCTCAAAAAGATGTGTTCTACAACAGAACATAATTAAAAAAATTGAATCAGTCGAAAACATGCAAAATAAATTTTGTCACCTATAATTATTTTGATATTGAAAATAATTATCATCCATCATCCAATTTTGATAGAAGAAATACTGAATCTTGAAGCTTTAAACTTGTCTTTTTCTTTCTTATGCCCATCTCTATCATTAACCGAACTCTTCCTCTTGGATGATTTCGATTCTATCTGAATAAAAAATGACGTCGTCTTGTCTAGTTTCAAATCCAGTTCCAAATTCAATTGATTAGTAGTGACCAAATTCTCCGACAAGCGGCTCAAACAAACTGTTAATCAATAACTATAAAAATAGCAGATACCAAATTTGACACCAAAATTCCATGCAAAAGTAATTAATATATATAAGTAATTATTCTTGAAGAATTGTTATTCTTTTGGAGACTGTATTATTGGAATGATATAGATGATTAACAATAGAACTGTCCAAAACATATAAACTGTAAACTCACCGAGTTTTCATGCTGCCATATCTTATAACATGAGAGAAAACAAGAAGCAATTAAAAATAAAATCTTGAAAAAAATAAAAGAAAAGAAGAGATCAAGAAAAATCCCAAGAAATGTTTTTATTAGAGTATAATAATCTAACCTACTCTACACCAAATTCTTTTTTTTTTTCGAGTAATGTAATTTCTTCTAATTAATTAAAGGCGAATAATATAGCTACAACTTCAATCATGCTTCCACAAGTTAAAAACATAATGAAGAAAGTTTAAAAAAAATCTTGAATAAAGAAAGAAACATGAAAATGCAAAGAAAAAGATTAATTAATTGCCTTTGGGAAAGCATGACTGTTGGTTGTTGTCCATTTTTTCTTTCTTTGATAGAGAATATGAAATTAATATGGAAAATAGCTAGTTGATATCAAGTCAGAAAAACTTTTGGTGCACTCTTATTAAGGGAGAAAACTACAATTAATATATATATATCATTTTTGTGTTTTTAATTTAGATATAATATTTTAATATTAAATACCTAACATTCTGAACTAATAGATATTTTTGAACCTCTAAAATTAGTTTCAATTTGTCTCTTTCCGGATTGGTATTTGTTTAAGAAAATGATAAGAAAAAGTCACGTTAATTGCAAAAATGACTGAAAAACTATTTTTTAGCGAAAATGACAAAAAATGTCTTAGATAATTAACTTAGTTATGAACGTGATACAAGTGTAAAAAAATTAATTAAGTTTACACATGTAATTTGATAACTTAATTATTTACTCCAGTCATTTTTGTACAAAAAAGCTTTTGGAAAATTTCGTAATTCACCTCTATTGTTCAGTCATTTTCGTAGTTCTTCTTATTTATTTTGGTCACAAAGGAATGAAAAATGAAGATATCAATATTCTCATGTTCACATGAAAATAAAATTAACTATGACAGACTCAGCTAATAATTTTGTTTCTTTCAAACTTTTATGAGTATACTTAATTATACCAGTTTTGAGATGTATTATTATGGCCAAATATTATTATGATGATAATTTTTTTAATATATGCATTTTTTTATGTTAACTTAAAAAGTGCAATGAAGAAAGTATTTCCCCCACTCAATGATTTTTTTTTCACTTTTTAAGTCGCGTTAGATTAATAAACACATAAAAATGACAATAAAGAAATATTAGATTAATATAAGACCTATTTTTATTCAAGATTTGTATTTTAAGATTTTATTTTAATAATTAGGTGAAACATCTTTCAAGGTGATAGTTTGAAAAAAATAGTTAAAAAACTTTTCATATAAATAATTGAGATAATAAATACAAAATCGTTAAAAAATACTTTTCATATGAATAATTAGGATAATAAATACACTGAAATGATAATATATGAAATTTAAAAAATGTTTAGGGATACTATTGTCTAAAAATATTTCTAAGACTTCTACCATTTTTTAAATATAGTATAGATTAAATAATATTCTTAATAATTTATGAATATAATTAATTATACTATTATAATATTCTTATGTACCATCTAAACAAAGTCACTCGTCCTCCAAAGTCACTCATCCCTCATAATGGGTCGAAGTTTCTGTGCATAAACAGGAAAATGCTATTTTAAATCTATTAACTTTCATAAATGTACAGAAACAGTCCATTAGTGTTTAAAATGATTACATTCATCTACTAATTTAAAATTTTGTTCATATTTAGTCATTTCGTTGAACTCCGTCATTTTTTCTAGCCACGTTGTTTACGTGGACGCTAATGAGATACACATGGATGTTAGATAAAACCCTTATTGGTATAAACTGTATCTTAAAACTTTAAAAACTCATGTTGAACATATGAAATATCAAATAACTGAACAATTCAAAGTATACATGAATCCATGACAGTAGATCGCAATTTAAAGATTAGTGGTTGCACTTTCAGATCTACACGATTCTTTACGAGAGAATCTTCTTTGATTAAGCGTACATGAATCCAATATTTTTAGCAAAAATGGTAAAAAATGACCGAGCTAATTAATTTAGCTCTGAAAATTACACATGAATAAATAAATTAGTTATGTTTACACATGTGTAATTTAGTAACTAAATTGTTTACTCCAATCAGTTTTACAAAAATAAAGGATTTTGGATATTTTTATAGGGAAAACGTACACGGACACCCTTAAGGTTTGTATAAAAGACGCGGACACCCCTTATAGTTTCAAAAAAGACACATACCTCTCTTGATATTTTATTTTGTAGACAAAAAATCCCAAAAACATTAATTTTCTTACTAACGACATTAATTTTTTTAAATATCAAGAATGCCCTTAATCAACCCTTTTGCTAGCAGGTTTAAGGTTATTTCAAATCCGGATTTTCAGGTTATATAATAACCACCCTTTTGATATAATTCGAATAAGAAGAGGGTCAGATTTTTTGGTCCGTGTTCTTGGATATAGGGTACGAGTCTCAGTTAGGGATCATGATCTCTAAATGTTATTTTGATCATTTCATTCAAAAACTATAGTGTTTATAACAGATTTGACCTATTTGTTTTTTTTGAAACTACATGGGATGTTCGTGTCTTTTAGATAAACCTTAGGAGGTGTCCGTGTACTTTTTCTTTTTTAAAATTAACCACTATTTTTCAGGCATTTTCCTAGTTCTCCCTATTTATTTTGATCATAGAGAAATGAAAAATTGCGGAGATCAAACATTCTCATATTCACTTGGAAGTTAAATTTAACAATGATCAATTCAGCTGACAATTTGGGTCTATTACAAAAATTTATAAGTATACTTAATTATATTAAATAATATTCTTAATATATTATGAATATAATTACCTATATTAATATAATATTTTTACTTACAATCCAAATAAAGTTGCTTGTCCCCACTATGGGTCGAGGTTGTGTGCATATACACGAAAATGCTTAAAATAAAAGAACAATTTCCATTAACTTTTATAAAAATTGGCGACGGTTTGTAAACCGCCTAATAACCACCCTAATATTCATCTTAAGATAATGATGATCCATGTCACATCAGGAAGTGATTTTCAAAAAGTATCTTAGGATATACTTTTTAAAAGCTTGTGCTTATTAATTTGTTTTGAGAAACCATATACTTGTTTCTGGGTGATTTTTGTTTTTAAAAAAATTGAATCGAACATTTCCATATCTTTTTTTATATAACAAAGTATCTCTAATATCTCATACATAATACAACGCAATATAGCTATTTAGTATGACAATTGATATAGAGTGAAATTTCTCTTTCTTATTTGTCTTATGAAAAGTGTAAAAACTCTGTTCAAGAAGTAATTCATTAGAGTTTAATTTCATTAAGATGATTTGATCATCAAAGGGCATGCGGTAGTCATTACACTATCTATTTATTCAGAAGAATAGTCAATGTACACTAAAACTACTCAGCTATATTGGGTTGCATTACACAATTATTAATAAATTTCATTTCTTTGAGAGTTTAGAGGCTTAATTAATTTTCTCATTTGCATTCATCTTGTTACTTTATATTTCATTTTCATCCATATATATATGCTTAGTAATTGATATATATATATATATATATATATATAATTTAATGTGTGCGTAAAAACTATTAAAGATGACTGGAAAATAAATAATGTATGAACAAAAGTAACACAGCAGTTAAAAAACTTGAAAAGAATATTCAATACTTGAAATAAGTCCCTTGTCTTCCCTAAACTCAAAATACATCATCATCATTACACTTATCAATCATTGTTTAGATTCACCAAATTTACAAAAAGCACCATTACACTCAAAATTGTTTATTTCTTGATCAATGCTTTGAACCGTTATCCATTCGTCAAGTTACTAGTCATAGTAGTGGGAGGTTGTGCTAGTTGTTGAAATTGCCCGCTCGACCCGAACGTGTTTACGTAATTGTTTGCTAGTGATTTTACAACGCCATTCCTTGATCTTCCTATGCCACCTGATTTCTCATGGACTCATTATTGATAGGCAAGGAGAATTCTGCCACTTTTTTTTAATCAGAGAGATAAGTTATAAAAACAAAAGTAAATAAATAGAAATGGACATAAAATAAATATTCCTTAACTTGAGCAAGTTTGTTTTGATCATATGGTTGAATTTGCAATGAGGTAACGTCATTCAGATTCATTAAGAGGAGACTTTGAGGTATTGTTGATCCGTTTATATCGAATTATTCGGTAGGGAGAGTTGGAAACAATTTCCTGCTTAGAAATTTCTCATAAACGAAGCCCAGGAAGAGAGCTCAGTTAACCTCAAGTACCAAGATCATCATCACTAGCAGAAAGTAGCGCCCTACAGGTTCAATCACTATGAAAAAATGTCAGGATAGCCTTCGTCTGCTCATTTCGACATTTAATGTATACCACTTTATGTCAAAGTCACCTCCATTCTCTAACACACATCTTAGGTGCTTCTTTGACATGCTTCCTCCTATCCCAAGGACTCAGGTATAATTGTATAAATACTTTCCTCAATCAATAAAAGAGATTGGCTATTTTCTTCCTTAAGGAAACTATGCCAAAATAATGTCAAGATACTGAATTAAAAATCGGAGGCTCTTAGACGGCGCAACCACCCCTCAGTTCCCCCACTATATGGCTTCTTTGTTTGTCTCTTGCAGACGTTGAGGTTGTGAGGATCTCCCCTCTATTTATAGGCAAACTTAGGGCTTCACTTTTTATTTTTAGTCATTTTTGTTCTCTTTTTATTTTTTAGTCCTTGGACAATCTTCTTATTTTTAAGCATTCAGCTATTTTTCAAATCATACATATAGTCTTAGACTAGTATATGAGCCAAAAAATAAAATGGACCGAAAAAAATATTATATCTACAGCTGGCCCCCTTTGTTCACGCTTCTAAACTTAGAAGGTGTACAAAAGTATAGATAAGTATTTTGATCGAGAAAATACTATATGAATAAGGAGAATAGAAACCTCGACTTACTCGGGTTCTAGACGGAACTATAAAATGGACCTGGATAGACACAGGCTTCGACCTCGACTCAATTTGGGTTCGATAAAACCATATTAATTGAAACGGACCAGGCGCTGACACTGGGCTTCGACTGCGATAAAGTCAGGTTTGATTTAACCAAAGATAAAGAAACGGCGTGGACCTGGATAGATGCAAGGTTCGACCTCAACTTGATACGAGTTCTATTTAACCATATTAATTGAAATGGACCATTGGCTGACATCGAACTTCGACCATGAAAAAGTCGGGTTTTATTTAACCAAAGATGAAGACCTCTCCTCTATTTATAGGCAAACTTAGGGTTTCACTTTTTATTTTTAGTACTTTTTGTTCCCTTTTTATTTTTTAGTCTTTGGACAATTCTTCTTATTTTAGGCACATGGTTAGTTTTCAAATCCTACATATAGTCTTAGACTAGTATATGAACTAAAAAATAAAATTTATATTTTTAAAGTATTGGACCGGATAAAATATTGTATCTACACTTCGTATTTTTTATTTATTTATGTATCACTGTCATATTGTCATGCTTATAAAGTGATTTTTGTCTCATTCTCTTATCATTAAAGGTAACATTCATATATGTGTACATTAATTACAATCTTAATAACTAGATTTAAATTTTATTAATTTCATTATTTAAATTTCACTAAAACTCCCGATGACGGACTTTGAATTTTTTGGCATACCAAATTTCTCAAACTACTGAGGTAGGGAGATATTTTTTGGGATACTCAAAATAACTCCAATATGCTTTGATTCCAAAAAAATAAAAATAAAAAAATTACTTTTCAATAGTCTTTGTACCACCATTAAAGGTCATTTGTTTTGTTTCATTTTATGAGACAAGACCATACCTAATGGGACATTCAAAATAAATTTCTTTCACTTATTTATTTAATTTTTTATTATAATTTGGATAGCATTTGATTAATTTTGGTAATCATTTTAATAATGGGTGTTGTGGGGTTCTAATACATTCCTCACACACAAATGACTCCCAAACCAACTTTGAGTTTTCATATACTAAAATTGTTGTTCTAAAATCTAGTGACCAATCACTCCCTAAAATAATTGGTAGCGACTCTGAATTTCTTTTCTAAATGATTTTTCAATCATTATTCCGCGTCGCATGCACATTACGGCAACAACTACAAGGGTAGTCTGTTGAAACAGGTTTTCATGTTTTGGATTCCATAAATTGTTTTTCAAATTTGAGAAGAACATGGAGTTCTTTAAGAGTCATGGATTCAGCCCTTCAAATTGAGTCATATACACGATTTTTTGAGAAAGTCATTTAAGAATGCGTTACTGCCAAGTGAAGTTTTGACAATTTTAGGTTTTATCATTAGACTAAAAATCTCTATAGAATCAACACCAGAAATTTGATGAAATCTTTTAGCCAGTAACTTGCTCTATATCTTTTAGCACTTCAATTGGGGTTGATTTTTACATTAAAATCCTGATTATTTCTAACTAAAGACATATCACTAAAGGTGTAGGTATTGGGCATCAAGAATAAGTTATTAGACACTTAAATTAGTTTTCTAAGCGTATAAATTTGGTTCTGTTGTTTAATATTAGGCTCCAAAATTAATAAGTTAATTTTTGTTGTTAACCAATACTTTCAATAGTAATAGCAATTTGCATTATTTTTCAAAGTCTTTTAATTCTTCGATTAAGGTGTTGGTTATTTAATTGAATTGCCTAATTAGCGACGAATTGTATTTTTTTGCTAACTGGTGCAGATGACGACATGATATAATCTTTTTCGCTGTATTGTCATATTTATCGGTGGAAATATAATATTAGTCACATGCAAGATTTCAGGACCAAATGAAAGATGTCGCTAAATATCACATTTTATGATGAAATAAGATTCGTTGCCGGCATAAAAGAGATTTATTTACGAAATAAGATCCATCCTCATAAATGACATGTTATGATGAAAGAAGACTCGTCACAAAATAAATATAACAAGGAGGATGTGGTGACAATTTGGCGACAGATTGTGTTTCATTGCTAAAACTTTATTGCAACGATATTTTTAATTTTAACGACTAACTTTTTCATCACAAAGGGTCATTTTTCTTGTATTTGTGTGATGTGCATAGGGGTCTAAAATGAACTTACACATAAGAACCAAAATGAACTTACACATAAGAACCAAAATGAACTTACACATAAGTAAAATTCACTTTAATTAAGAATACATACATAAATTGGTTTTGATGGCTTCTATAGCCATATAGAATGACGAAAAACTCAAAAGCACGTGTTTCAAAGAATCGAAACAGTCGAAAACATGTAAAATAAATTAAATAATTATCATCCATGATTTAAATTTGATAGAAGAAATCCTGAATCTTGAAGCTTTAAACTTGTCTTTTTCTTTCTTATTCCTATCACTATCATTAACTGAACTCTTCCTCTTGGATGATTCCGATTCTATCGGAATAAAAAAATGACGTCGTCTTTTCAATTGATAAGTAGTGGCCAAATTCTCCTACAAACAGCTCCAACCAATATTTAATCAATAACTATAAAACTAGCAGATACCAAATTGACACCAAAACTCCATGCAAAAGTAATTAATGAATATATAAGTAATTATTCTTGGAGAATTGTTATTCTTTTAGAGACTATATTATTTGAATGATATAGATGATTAATAATTGAATTGGCCAGAAGATATAGACTGTAAGCTCAGAAAGTTTTCATGTTGCAATATCTTATAACATGATAGAAAAGAAGAAGCAATCAAAAATAAAATCTTGAAAAAAATAAAAGAAAAGAAGAGATCAAGAAAAATCCCAAGAAATTTTTTTATTAGAGAGTATAATAATCTAACCTACTCTACCCTAAATTCTTTTTTTCCCGAATAATGTAATTTCTTCTAATTAATTAAAGGCTAGAACATACAAAAAATATACGCAAATAATAGTATATAGCTAGAACTTCAATCATGCTTCCATAAGTTATAAACATGATGAAGAAAGTTAAAATAAAATTTTGAATCACGAAAGAAACATGAAAATGCAAAGAAAAAGATTAATTAATTACCTTTGGGAAAGCATGACGGTTCCTTAAGATGATTTGATCATTATAGAAGGGCATGCGGTTCATTACACTCTCCATTTATTCAGAAGAATAGTCAATGTACACTTAAACTACTCAGCTATATTCGGTTGCATCATACAATTATTAATAAATTTCATTTCTGTGACAGTTTAGAGGCATAATTAATATATATATATAATTTAACATGTGCGTAAAAACTATTAAAGTTAAATCTTGGATAATATATTACATTTTCTGAACCTTAACATGATAAACTTCTATATAGGTAGACTTAACGATGACTGGAAAATAAATAATGTATGAACAAAAATAACGCAGCAGTTAACAAAACTCCCTTGTCTCCCTAAACTTAAAATGCATCATCATCATTACACTTACCAATCATTGTTCAGATTCACCAAATTTACAAAAAGCAAAATTACACTAAAAAATGTAAATTTCTTGATCAATGCTTTGAACCGTTGATCCATTCGTCAAGTTACTAGTTGTTGAGGTTGTACTAGTTGTTGAAAACATAGTAGTAGGAGGTTGTACTAGTTGTTGAAATTGCCCGCTCGACCCGAATGAGTTTACATAATTGTTTGTGTACTGATTATACAACGCCATTCGTTGATCTTCGTATGCCACATGATTTCTCATGGACTCATTATTGATAGGCAAGGAGAATTCTACAACTTTTTTTTCGTCAGAGAGAAAAGTTATAAAATTAAAAGTAAATAAATAGAAGTGGACATAAAATAAATATTCCTTACCTTGAACAAGTTGGTTTTGATCATATGGTTGAATTTGCAATGAGGTAACGTCACTCAGATTCATTAAGAGGAGACTTTGAGATATTGTCAATCCGTTTACATCGAATTCTTCAGTAGCGAGAGTTGGGAAGCATTCTCTGCTTAGAAGCTTCTCATAAACGAAGCCACGAAGAGAGCTCAGTTAACCTTAAGTACCAAAATCATCATTACTAGCCGAAAGTAGTGTCGGTCCTATCGCTATGACAAATGTCACGATAGCCTCCATCTAGTCATTCCGACATTAAATGCTTATCACTTTATGTCAAAGTCACCTCTCTTCTGTCCAATCAACTGCAATCGAGGCACGCTTCGTATCTAGCAAAACTTCTCTAACACGCCTCTAAGGGGCTTCTTCGACATGTTCCCTCGTATCCCAGGGACTCAGGTATAAATACTTTCCCTGATCGATATAAGAGATACGCCATTTTCTCCCTTAAGGAAACTATGCCAAAATAATGTCAAGATACTGAATTAGGAATCGTAGGCCTAGCCTATAGGCGGGGCAACCACCCCCCAGTTCCCCCACTCTATGGCCTCTTTTTTTGTCTCTTACAGACGTTGAGATTGTGAGAAACGTTAGTCGAAGGGAATTACATACACCACATCATCGTTGCGCATTCTCCCGATCAGGAGGACGCCTATGCTTAACAGGAGACACGAAGATGTACTGTTGAAATTTTTGGCATCAACAATCAACATTCTCATATTCACATGAAAGTAAAATTTAATTATGACTGACTCAACTAATAATTTTGGTCTTTTTCAAATTTTTATAAGTATACTTAATTATACTATTTTTTAGACGTCCATTGCTCGTGAATATAAAGTTTCATAAATATTTTATAATGTCAATTTTTTGCTTAAAACATGTGCTTCCTTTGTGATGTTAACTTAAAAATGTGCAATAAAGAAAGTTTTTTTCCCGCTCAACGAAACTTTTTTCACTTTTTAAGGCATGAAACTTTATTTCACTTTTTAAGTTAATTTGAAACTTATTTTTTTGTTTATATGTTTAAAGGTGATAGTTTAAATAAAATAGTTAAAACACATATGTATAATTGAGATAACAAATACAAAATAGTTAAAAAAATTTCATATGAGTAATTAGGATAATAAATACACTGAAATATAATAAAGAAAATTTAAAAAATAATTACAATACTTTTGTCTAAAATGTTTCTACAAAATCTATTTTAGATATAGAATAGATTAAATAATATTCTTAAAATATTATGAATATAATTAATTAATTATATTTATATAATATTCTGAGATATCATTTGAACAAAGTCACTCGTCCCCCAAAGTCACTCATCCCCCATGCTTGGTCGAGGTTTTGTACATAAATATGATAATGCTTAAAAGTTATACTGGTTGTGAAAGAACCACGTAATATATTCTTTGCAGTTTCCAAGCTTCATCTTTGTGTCCTTGCTAGCGGCGCCACTAATGTAAAGGATGTGTTAACTGCTGGAGTCTCCATGATCACTTCCACATTGTCCCTTACCATGAATAAGCCTGTCAAAAATGATTTGGCTATGTCTGGGAGAGTAACTCACATAGGACGACTTCTCCAAATTGGTGGGGTACCTGTGTGTCTATGACTCTATATATATGGGTGTGTGTCGATAATTTTATTTTCTTTGTTTACTTACAATATTTTTGTTTTGTTCTTTAGCCTTATTAAGCTGATTTTTATATATTTTGTGATTTTGGAAATGATCAGAATCAAGAGAAGACAATAGCTGCAAAGAAAAGTGTAAAGAAAAGTGAAGTGATTACTATAATATTTTCTTATGCAAATAAGTGGGATTTTGATGAGCTTGAGTGTGATGTGAAAGAAGGTCTTGATGTTCATTTTGTAGAGAAATACAACTAGATCTTTGATTTGACATTTGATCATCACTAACCTTAAAATATAAGTTAAGATGGTTTGACCTAGCCACTTAGTATTAATTGTTATCTACGCAAAATTTCATTCTTGAGATTTACTTTACCTGTGCAATTTTTAGATCATATAGAATTTGTCATTTTGCACAATTCTTATAATTTTCTTAATTCAAAACTGATGTTGAATATATATTTTTCAAAAGATGTTCCCTTTAGATTTTTTGAAAACATTGAATTTGAAGGATGTGGGTGATAATTTTGCTTTATTATTTGTTCCAACTACTCTAACTTAATAACTAACAGTTTTTTTAATAAAAACTCTGGTACGTATAATCAACTAATTCAACAATTTTGCATAGAATTTTTTATTAAAAAAAGTTTAGAATTTTCTCGCACTTATGCTAAAAATATTTCCAGATTAATATTTTGCCCAACTGTGAAAATTTGAGGGGCTGCCTTCACTCAAATTTTAGTGTTTGGAAGGTCGAAAAATTCGGAGGAAAGTAGACCTTTCTTTTTGCAGTTTAAAATTAGGATTGAAGGAAAATATGGCCAATTGAAAGAAGTCAATGAGGATCGATTTTCGTAGAAAAGTTGTGAAGTAAGTGTCTGGGTGCTTGAGCTAGGATTAAGAGAATCTACGAAAAAGAAAGGTAGGTAATTCACTTTTTCTTCTGCTACTTTTTATAGCTGGATCTTAGGAACAAGAAGAATTTTTATCTAAGATGAGATTCCAACTCATCACCTTTTGAGATTTTGAGAAAAGGTGCTCTTTAAGAGTTCTATTAGGTATATTGTCTACTATTGAAAAAAGAGAAGACAATATACCTAATAGCACTTTATCTTTAAAAATATCAATGACACTAATACCCTAAGAAACGGTGATTTAATTATTTTGTGAACTTATCTCCAACTCCTGAACTTAATTGATATAACCCTTAATGAGAACACGTGAGAGAAGCATGTGGTCTCAGTTCTGTCCACTTATTTGACGAAAGTGATCGGGATCCAATGATTAAAAATGTATGGGGTATTAGTGTGCATGATATTTTTAAAGATAAGAGTGCTATTTGGTATATGACCAAAATTAAGGTGATGATGTTTTAACGTAATTAACCCTAAAATAAAATTATAGTTGCAAAGAAATGAATAGAAGGTAATTTTAATCTAAGAATATCTATGTTTACGTATTTAATAATGAAATGTTACATACAAGTTAGTACAACAATTAATATAACCGTGATTAGAAAATAACAAATTTCTCTCTTAGAATATGGTATTATATATGATTAGCCAAAAGTTTCTCCGAGTTTTTAATATTAATCTCATTAAGTCTACTGGTTGTCAATTAGCTAGTTTAATCAACATTAATCTCAAACTCTTTGTCAAAAAAAAAAAAGAAAAAAGAAATGGATAAAGAAATTACAAAAAATCTTCTTGCTTCTTCAACTTCTGAGAGTCAACATTCTGAATCAGAATCTGTTGGTTCTTTAGAAGAGTAGAAACCTCGAAAAAAACTTAACAATATCAAATACTGTTGAATCGGGCACGCTCATCAATAATTCGATCTTCTAAAACTAGTTGAATTCTGAGATCACGAAAATATCAAAATTGAAATTATAGAGAAAACTTCTCTAAGAATATCATCCACTGCTGAAAAAACCCTAAACCCTAAACATAAAAGAAAGAGAAAATTACAAAAAATGTCAAAAACATGCGAAAACAGTTTCTGAGCCTCTGAAAGTGCTTATCAACGATTCAAAGCATTGATCAAGTGTAGATACAGTATTTTATCGGGTCCAATGCTTTAAAAATATAAATTTAATTTTTGGGCCCATATACTAGTCTAAGACTATATGTATGATTTGAAAAATAGACAAATGCCTAAAAATAAGAAGAATTGTCCATGTACTAAAAAATAAAAAATGAGCAAAATGATTAAAAATAAAAATTGAAATCTTAAGTTTGCCTATAGATAGAGGAGAGGTCTTTACATGAAAGGAGGGATTGGAGAGTGAGAAAGAGATGGGATTTTAGAGAGAGAAAGAGAGGTCTTGAGAAAATAGGAGAGACTTTTATTAAAGGAGAGAGAAAGAGAGTCTTAATTTCTATTCATCTTTCATCTTCTCCCATTTTTTTTACATTTTAGCTAACAATATATCTTGTTCATTATTATTCATCATCTCTCTTTTTCATACCCATGTAAATTATATCTTTTGTTTTCTTTTCCATACATAAGTTGTTTGTCCTTCTTTATTATTTCTCATACTCTTAAGTTTTATTTCCATGCATTGTTAATTTCTCTACAAGTTTGATAATGAGATGTTTTTCTCATCAACTCAATGAATGAGGATGAAGATAAAACTTTTGAAGGGTGTAAAATTAACTCAATGTGAATCAATCCTTTAATAGGTTGAAAGTGTACATTTGATGAAAAGATATCTTATGATAATTTCTCATATATAAAAATGCATAAAATAGAGAGTAAAACCTCTATACAAGATCATGCAAATATTAAAGCTTTGAATTTTTTTATGTTCTTACAATTTTTTTTTAATTTTGTTCATCATTTTTGTGACATTTGTTTAAATTAGTTACCATCCATGATCATTCCTAGAAATGAAGGTAGAAAGAAAAAATGGTAATTAGTGAACTAAGTAGTCCAAAATAAAAAAATAGTATATTTATATCTCAAACAAACATATCTATTTTGAAAGTTTTATTGATTTTTCTTAAGTGACACTTATTTGAACTAGTTACCATCCATGATCATTTCTTTGCTATTTGATTGACAATAAGGTAAGAAAAAATGGTAATTAGTAGGGTAAGTAGTTCAAAATAAAAAGTTAGGTGTATTTATGTCTAAAAAAATCTATTTCTTTCATCATGTTTACGTGACAATCGGTGTAATTGGCTATCTTCTGTAATTTTTTTTGCTATTTGAATCACAATTGTTGAAGAAAATAATAGTAATTAGTAAACTAGGTAGTCAAAATTTATATATTAATGTCAATTATGCATTTACATATGTATATATGTTGTGTATATATGTAGGCATATAGTATTTTAGTAAAATTAACATTTACATAAGCTAATTTATTTCAATATATTCATTACATATTTATATTTTTATAATAATATTATTATATTAAAAATAAAAAAACAAAAAAAATTATTGTTTGCACCTTCGGTCGAACAGAGGGTTTATCCTCTGTTTGCAAACTGAGGGTGATCCCTCTGTCCCCCCTCTCCCCACCCCATTTTTTTATTATCTAAATTTGTTATTTTGTTATTTTTTATTTTATTAATATACTTTAGTGTTATTTCAAATTTATATTTTTATGTAATTTCTTTACATGTTTCGCACATTATTCATCTTTTTTTTACTTTATATATTCTCATCATTTCTAACTTTCTTCCCCCGTTTTCTCTATACTTGATGTTTTTCTTCTTTCTTATTTATTTATGTATCATTGTCATATCGCCCTACTTATAATGTGATTCGTATCTCATTTCATTATTATTAGATTTAGTACCCATATATGTATGGATTACAATCTTAACAATTAGACTTAAATTTTGTTAATTTCATTTATTTATTTTCACTAAAAAACCCGATGACTGACTTTGTGATTTTTAAGATACTAAATTTCTTGAACTACCGAGGTGAGGATTATTTTTGGGATACCAAGAATGACTCAAATAATGCTTTAATTTAGAAAATATAAAATAATAAAAGTAAGCAAAAATAATTTTTTTCAATGGTCTTTGAAGTACTCATTAAAGGTCATTTATTTTGTTCATTTTTATGATACAAAATTTACCAAATGAGACATTCAAAAATGAGTTTCTTCAACCTTTTAAAAAAATAATTTGGATAGCATTTTATTAAATTTAGTAACTGTTTTAATAATGGGTGTTGTGGGGTGCTAATACATTCTTTCACACTCAAATGACTCCCGAACCAACTTTGAGTTTTCATGGACCAAATATTTTATTTTAAAATTTGGTGACCAATCACATCCTAAAATGATTGGTGGCGATTCTGAATTTTTTTTTCAAAATAATTTTTCAATCGCCGTTCCGCGTCGCATGCACATTACGACATCAAGAAATAAACAATTTTTATACTTTTTCTAGCCGTTAATGCCTATCTCTGTATAAATCAGTTTTATACTGATTTATTTGGTTAATGAATGATAGACTTTCTTTCGCTCTTCTTCTTCCTTCTCTTCATCTCATCTCTGTATCATCTCCTTCCTACATTTCTCTTAATCTTTCTGGTTTATCCGTCTCTTCCTCAGAATTTCTTCATGAAATTTCCTCTGCTATATATACTTTCAGAGTTCAATTACAAAGTATTCGTACAAGAAGTTAATTTGTTAAGCTCTTCTAACTATTTCGTAAGTAGCTTATCTAACAACTCTAGCTAAAAGATTTGGCTCCAATCTGTTGCTTAACTAATGCACGAGCTCTTTCTTCAATATATATATATAATATAAATAGATACAAATATATTATAATTCTTTAAGACATAAGTTTGTTCATTCTTTTATAATTTCATGAGGCATTATATTCAATATCTACGAGGAGAACATAACATCTATTATGAGAAGCTTTTAAAGTACGACGGAATCTCTCCATGCTAAGCCAACGACATTTCCCAACTCTTACTTCTACGACCTTTCGTGATCTTGTATACAATTTCATTTAGTACAACTGACATTGAATAAATATCCTAAAAATGTACTCTTTAGCATTTAAGAAAACATTTAGTCTATAGAACGAGAATGATAATTTTGCTTTAATATTCATCTCATTTAGATACAATATGAAGGGCGGCAATCACCCCATTCCTTTACATATAGACCCTTATGCACATCACACAAATACAAGAAAAATTGCCCTCAGTGACAAAAAAGTTAGTCGCTAAAGGTCAAAATATCACTGCTACAGACTTCTCTCTCTGATGAAAAAAAGTTACAGATTTATCCTTCCATATCAATAATGAGTTCATAACCAATCAGATACGCAAAGAATTACGTAAACATGTTATGGTCGAGCGGTCAATTTCAACAACTATGACACCCTCCTACTACTATGACTGGTAGCTTGCCAAATAGATCAACGGTTCAGAGCATCGATCAAGAGTGTAATTGTGTTTTTTGTATGTATATGAATGGAGAGATCAATCTGACTGATTTGGTGAATCAGAACAATGGTTGGTAAGTGTAATGATGATGATGTATTTTGAGTTTAGAGAAGACAAACGACTTATTTCAAATATGAGTGAGGGATTAAATCTACTTCCTTTTTTTCCTTCAATTTCTGCTTAACTCCGAGTTTTGTTTGTTAACTTTGTGCCCAAACTGATGTACTTTGCAGAAAGTACAACGGAGGATGACAACGAAAATCCAGCGGTGAACGCCGGCATAACAGCGACCACAGTTCATATGAGGAGATGAAACAGCAGAGGCACTGTAGTTTATTAAAAAGTTAAATGGGAAATTTATATATTAATATAATTATATTAATATTAAAATATCATGTTAATTATTCAGCTGGTATGTAATAAGATTATATTAATATAATTAATTATATTCATAATATTATTAATATAATTAAGTATACCCATAAATATTTGAAAGAGGCGAAATTGTCCGCTGAGTTGGTCATAGTTAAATTTTAACTCCATGTGAATCTAAGAATATTTTATCTCCGCAATTTTTCATTCTTTTAGTACCAAAACAAATACAGAGAACTACGAAAATGACTGAAAAATAGAGGTGAATTACAATAATGACCAAAATCTATTTTTTTGTGCAAAAATGGATGGAGTAAATAATTTAGTTACCAAATTATACATGTAAACTTTATTAATTTATTTATGCGTGTGTAATTTTCCTAACTAAATTAATTATGTCAGTCATTTCTGTCATTTTAGTTAAAAGAATAATTTTTCGACCATTTTTACGGCTCACGCTAGAAATGTGACTTTTTTGGTCATTTTTCTAAACAAATACCAATCGTGAAAGAGAAAAATAGAAATTAATTTTAGAGGTCCAAAATTTCTATCAGTTCATGATGTTTAGGTATTTTAACATTAAGATATTATGTCTATATATATATATGAGTTGCGATTTTCTTCCTTAATAAGAGTAGTATGAGAAATCAAAAGTTTTTCTGACGTCATATCAGCTAGTTAGTTTCCATAGAAATTTCTTATTCTCTATCAAAGAAAAAAAATGGACAACGAAATTTCAGAAATTAATCAGAATCTTCTGTCTTCAACTTCAACTTCTGATAGTGATCGGCATTCTGAATCAAAATCTGTTGGTTCAACAATGGACCCAAAGGTAATTAATTAATCTTCCTCCTTTGCATTTTCATGTTTCTTTCCTTATTCAAGATTTTATTTTAACTTTCTTCATCATGTTTATAACTAATGGAAGCACGATTGCAATTCTAGCTAATTCTAGTACTCTCTGCTAATGTACGTATCATATGAAAACATGATAACGCTGTGAATTAAAAATTCAAAATTATTTCCTAATCAAAGAATTTGGTGTAGACAGAATTCTTGGGATTTTATTTTAATTGCTTCTTGTTTTCTTTCATATTATAAGATATGGCAGCATGAAAACTTAGTGAGTTCAATTGTTAATTATCAATATCATTCCTAAAATACAGTCTCGAAAAGAATTAAAAACAAGAAAATGGTTAAAATAATAAAATCTATATCTATAATATCTTAAAAACATTTATCTTACTCTATCTGTAAAATTTTAGTACCAAAAGCTTATTCATTGTATTTCATTTATAACAGTTGTCTCAATTGTAATTCGTACACTATTCCAACTTTCACATTTGTTAAAATAATAAATTCTATATCTATAATCTAATAAAAATTGAATTAATTTGTTAAAGATTGAATTAATTTCACATTTGTTAAGGATAATAATAGTTCTTGAGTTTTTTAAATAGTTCTTGAGTTGATCAATAATATTCTAATGATAACAGTTTTTAACCTTTCCAAATAAAGTCTTTATCTATTGAATATGTGGTTCTAAGATTTTTAGTTTTTTGTGGATTTGGTTTTTTGGTTTACTCTTATTCCATGCATAATATTTTAACTTTTAATTAAGCCTGTTCCTTCTTTGGTTTAATTTTCTTTACATTTCTTCTTTTCTTGTTTGATTAAGTGTTTACTATCAAATATTTTTTGTTGTGTTTGTGTCAAAGTTCTTATTCTGAAAAAATTTAACGTGATTATGATTTTAGATGAGATTATGAAAAAACTCCATTGTGAGAAACTCATCGATAAAAAGAGGTATTTGAACTATAATAAAATACGAAGAAAATTGGACTTCGATCTGTTGAGAAGGTAGTTTAATTGATGTTTTATTAAGGCTTTTATTACATATGGTGGTTCTATCATTGTAAATTTGAGATTGATATTTTTACTCTCTTGAATTACAATGAACCGTTAATTTTACATGACTTAGCAATGCCAGAAGACTATATGATTAATTACATAGATTTGACATCAAGTGTGAATATTTCACACAGAGAATGATCGATTGCAAGTTTTATGAAACTGTATAAATAATAGATATCTTGTTTGAGCTGTTTGTAGGAGAATTTGGCCACTACATATCAATTGAATTTGGAACTAGATTTGAAACTAGACAAGCCAACACTTTTTTTATTCAGATAGAATCTGAATTATCCAAAAGGAAGAGTTTGGTTAATGATAGTGATGGGAATAAGAAAGAAAAAGACAAGCTTAAAGCTTCAAGGTTCAATTTTTCTTCCATCAAAATTGGATCATGGATGGTAATTATTTTCAACATCAAAATAATTATACTTAACCAAATTATTTTGCATGTTTTTGCTTGTTTTGATTTTTTAATACAGTAGAGGAAAATTATGTTCTTCTGTAGAACACGTCCATTAAAACCAATTTATGTATGTATTTTTAATTAAAGTGAATTTTATTTGCAGAAAGAAGCTACATATGAAGGAGATTTGGTTGGAAAAAACTATTTTAAAAAAAGGAAGCTGGCATGAAAAATTCTGGAAAATAGTTTGAAGAAGAAGAATGAAATAGAGTGGTATTAGAGCTGCTTTGGACCAAAATCAGCCAGGAATCCTAGAAGTTGAGGTAATTACACTTTCTTAAGAGTTTCTATTTAATTTTTTAATTAATAAATTATATTCTTGATTCAAAAATTACACAATTTTTTTTTCTAGTTAGAAAAGGCACCAACATTTTATGAAGAGATTGAACCACAACCAAGAAAGCAGACAAAATGGTCATCATCAGGGCCAGATTTTACTGATAACCAAGTAGCTCTTTTATATAGATTTGCGTAATTTCTTCAATTTATATAGGTATATTATAACTCTATAAATCATGTTTGTTCATTTTTATACAATTTTAGGAGGCATTAAATTCAATGTCCACGGGGAGAACTTATTATCCATTATGAGAAGCTTTTAGAGTACGACGGAAATCTCTCCATGCTAAGCCAACGTCATTTCCCAACTCTTACTTCTACAACCTTTTATGATCGTGTATACAATTTCATTTAATTCAAATGACGTTGAATAAATATCTTAAAAATGTACTTACTCTTTAGTTTTTGAGAAAACATTCAGTTTATAGAACGAGAATGGTAATTTTGCTTTAATATTTGTCCCATTTGGATACAATATGATGTGCGGCATCACCTCCTATCTTTCATATAGACCCCTATGCACATCTCACAAATACAAGAAAAATGACACTTAGTGACGAAAACGTTAGTCGCTATAGGTCAAAATATCGTTGCTATAGAGTTTTAGCAATGAAACACAACCTGCTATCAAATTGTCACTACATCTTCCTCGTTATTTTTATCTTGTGACGAGTCTTCTTTCATCATAATATGTCATTTATGAGGATGGATCTTATTTCGTAACTAAATCTCAGTTATGCCGGCAACGAATCTTATATTCAGCACAAAATGTGACATTTAACGACAACTTATATTTGGTCGTGAAATCGTGTGTTTGACAACTAATTTATTTCCACCGCTAAATATAACCATTTTGCGACAAAGATTATTTCTTTGTCATCTGCATCAACGCTAGCAAAAAAAATTTAGTTGCCAATTAGTCAATTCAATTAAATAATCAAAACCTTATTCGAATAATTAAAGACTTTCAAAAATAATGCTAAGTTCTATTACTGTCGAAAGTATTGGTTAACAAAAAAATTTAACTTAATAGTTTTGGATCTTAACATTAAACAACATAACCAAATATATGCTTAGAAAACTACTTTAAGTGCCAAAAATGAGAACTTTAAATCCAAAGCTTTCGCAGTCAGGAAACACCCTTTACCTGAATCTATTATCATCATAATCTACTTCAGTCAAACAAGCTCGTACTAGTTTTAACGGGAAACAAGCCATGTTACAAGAGTGCAATGCACTACCGAACAATCATATAGAAGGAAAATGGCAAAATTTGGAGAAAAAAATAGTTGAATAAAGTGTACAATCACTTTTAGAGAATCGTATCCCATATTTTCAATTCAGTAGTTTAGATCAAAATTTGTGGACAAATCAACGAAGAAGCTGATGCAATTTGTGACTAATTTTTAGATGAAAAAAATATGGGAGATGCGTGTTGTAACTAAAATTTGTACTCTACTTTTTTGCACTTTCTAGTATAGTATTATTAAAATTTTGATTTTATTATCAAAATTGTGATTTCCATGCGTTCAAAATAATGTATAAACATTACTTAAAATTGTGAGAATACTAAATAATATAATAATTTATATTCATAAAATTAGGAAACAAACTAGAGTTATTAGAACGATCAGTTGGCCATAATGAAACTTTATCATTCTATCAAAATAAATACCAATTATGAAAGAGAATATATATATATATATATATATATATTGGTTTTCTCGATAATAAGGATATTAATTGTGGGAAATCAAACATTTTTCCGACTTCATATCAACATTGAACCCATATTTCCAAACAGGTAATAAATTAATCTTTTTGTTATGTTTCTTGTTTCCTTTCGTTATTCAAGATTTCATTTTAATTATTTTATTCACTTCTTTTGTTTAATTTTCTTCCTCATGTTTATAAGTTATGGAAGCAAGAATGCAATTCTAATTCCAGAACTTTGTTAATGTACGTATGATATGAAAACAGATAAGGCTGTGAATTAAAATCCTAATTTTGTATATTCTATTATTAGTATATATTTGGATGGGACCGAGGAAGTTTTAGTAAAATATCATGATCTAAGTTGTCAAAGCATTTGAGAATATTGACTTTTTATTATTTTATTGGGCATGCTTATCCTACACATTCGATTAAGATTGTAACTGCAAAGCTATAGTTTGTTCTAGCCGTTAATTAATTGATTAAAAAATTATGGTATTCTTGAACTTATGGTGTAAAAAAAAATTACAGAAAATCTTCTTGCTTCTTTAACTTCTGAGAGTTAATATTCTAAATCAGAATCTGTTGGTTCTTTGGAAGTTCAGAATGCTGTAAACAAAAGACGCATCAACCATCACTCTACCCGGCATGGAGATTGGTGTCTCTTCAATTAGCTTAGGTCATCAAATTTGGTATCTGTTCTTTTAGAGTTATTAACATAATTTTATCTTTTTCTTGTGTAGGATTGCTATATCAAGACTCTTTTGAATAAAAAAACCATTGGCTTTGAAAATTGACGAGTCTTTTTTTAGACAAAATAGAAGAGATTAAATCCGTAAAAAGACCTACAGTTAATGATAGTGATGGGAATGAGGAAGAAAATGACAATCGTAGAGCTTCAAGATTCAACAACATTTTCTCTATCAAATTTGGCTCATGGTCTATGGTAATTATTTTTCCAAGTTAAATTGTACATAAATGAATTTTTTTGACCGTCCATATTTTAGACTATTTTAATTTTTTGAGAGTAGAGAAAACCTTTTTTTTTTGTATTTTATTTAACAATGAATTTTTATTTGTAGAAAGAAGAATCTAAACTGTTTGAGAATATCTCAGAGTTTCCTACCGAATTTGACGTAAACGTGTGGTCGAGAACGCTTGAGAATTTCTGGTTAACATCTTGGAGGCTTGGAGTTGGGATGGGTCTAGCTCGGACATCCATGGGAGGTGGTTCATCTGAGTAATTGAGGAAGTGCAATTGAGGAAGGAGATGCGAAAGGAAACTTGGAGATGAAATGAAAGAAAGTGCTGAAATTGCGCATACTTAAATAAGAGTTTTCTTTGAAGTCCACTTGGCATGTAACCATTGGTGGAAGTTGATAAACGAGGATTGCAATTTTAAATATGAGAAGAGTTTTCTTCCAAACTAAGTCCCCAACCCCAAGTCAAATGTGCTTCGGCTTTCTTTAAACTCTGTTTAAGTCGACTTGATAACACGTTCAGATATAAAGTGATAACCTCCCGGCACACACACACCCATGTTGAAACTAATACTATTATCAAGATAAGGAGGATCCTTTCAGAAGATATTTAAAAATCATCTAACACGCTCAGATACAAAGCCCCCTTCCCCCCACCACCCACACACACATAGAAACTAACACTTTTATCAAGACAAAGAGCATCAATTCAGAAGATATTCAAGAGGGGTTACTCACATATCTTTCATAAGCCATATCATTTTGCCAACTTTCTGTAGAACTACAATGCGTGTTGTAAAATATTTCAATTTGAGTAGGTCTACCCCAGTTGAAGATTCCTATTTAAAATGCAACAAAAGTTGAGTCATTAGTTATTATATACTAAACATTATTAAGAGTACTAAATAATATTTTGATTCAACTGACGAAATCGGTGATCAAGAAAATATACATTCCCCTCCATTATGATTGTAGTCAAATAATCAAAATGTAATAAATAAGCTATGATAATAGGAATTACTTCAAATTTCTCCATCTCTCAAAATGTGCATAGCCAATCCCAATCATCCTGTGATACACCCTTATAAGGATGTCGTTGTGCAATGTGTACTTATATCCCTTGTATATGTTTGTTGCTTCAAATTTAATCAATCGATCATAGCATTACTAGTCGATTCAAAAGTAAAATAGACCTGCAATAATTTTTACTTTTTCTAGCCGTTAGTGCCTTTCTCTATATAAATAAGTTTAATTTATACTGATTTCTTTGATTAATGAATGATAGACTTTCTTTTCACTCTTCTTCTTCTTTCTCTTCATCTCATCTCTATATCAATTCCTTCCCGCCTCTCTTAATTTTTCTGTTTTATCAGTCTCTTCCTCAGAATTTCTTCATAGTTCAGTTACAAAGTGTGTGGGTTGTGGCTCGCCAATCTTTTGCTTAACTAATGCACGAGCTCTTTGTCTTATTTACTAATAGGAATCAAATCATCTACGCTAATAGAAATTCCAGTAGTAATAAATATGATATGATAATGTCTTGGCTCCCATAGCTAAGACAGGTATTTGTTTATTTATATTATTTTATTCTAAATTATATTCTCAAGATAATCTTAACCCTCAACATCACCTGTATCATAATCATCAGTGTCACCCTTTCCCACATCACTTGATTCTCCAATCCGAGGGCTTAAAATGACCCCCCACTAATTGAGTTGGAAATACATAGTTTGAACAATTTTTTGTTGCATCACCAAGTTTTGCTTTTTATTTATTTTGTTTGTTTATATAACGGTGAGAATTCCTTATTAACACTAATCAACTTATAACCCATGTCTACTTCCTATTTTCCCTTCAATTTCTGCTTAAATCCCACTTTTCTTTGTTAATTTTGTACCCAAACTGATGTACTTTGGTAGAAAGTTGAATCAAAATTAATATGTTTGCTATAGGAATCAGTGAATCACAACACATTAAGTCTGAAATTTGTATAATTGACAACGGCAGATCACAATGATCGCCAGCGTAACAACGACCGCAAGCAGGGATGATGTCATAAAATTTTCAAAGGGGGATAAATTATCATGACATAATATACAATATTACAGATTTTAATTAATTATATTATATTCATAATATTTTAAGAGTATTATTTAATCTATTCTTATCTAAAGTTATAGATTTTGTAGAAACAATTTAGACAATAATATCTGTAATTATTTTTTAAATTTTCTTTATTATCATTTCAGTGTATTTATTATCATGATCACTCATATGAATTTTTTAACTATTTTATATTTATCATCTCAATTATTTATATGAAAAATATTTTAGCTATTTTGTTTAAACTATCACCTTTAAAGATCTTTTCACCTAATTATTAATCTAAAATCTTAAAATAGTAATTATAAACAAAAAATAAGTCTTAAATTAACCTAATATTTTTTATTGTCATTTTATGTATTTATTAATCAAACGAGCCTTAAAAGGGTGAAAAAAAGTTTCATTGAACTGGAAAAAAACTTTCTTTATTGCGCTTTTTAAGTTAACATCACAAAGGAAGTGCATGTTTTAAGTAAAAAATTGACATGATAATAATATATATAAAACTTTATATTCACGTGGAATGGACGTCTTAAAACTAGTATAATTAAGTATACTCATAAAAATTTGAAAAGGACCGAAATTATTAGTTGAGTCAGTCATAGTTAAATATTACTTTCATGTGAATATGAGAATATTGTTTGTTGATGCCAAAAACTTCAACAGTACATATGCGTGTCTCCGGTGTTAAGCATGTTATTCCCACTAGCTGGAGTTCCTCGCAACAAGAAACAAGGGTTTTAGTGAACAACATTTTGGTAGCTAAATCCTTAAAAGTCATCGCGAACTTTGTCACTTTTTCTTTGTCAGCGAAAGTCTTTCGCGATAAATTTTTGGATTCATAGCCTTAGCCATTAGCGACGAAAAAAATCTGGTGGCGAATTGCTTTCATGACAAAAATAAATTATAGTTGCGAAAAACCTTTCGCGACAAAAAAAGCTGGTCGCGAAAGGTTTTCAGGACAAAAACAATTTGGTCGTCAAAAGTTTTTTCGCGACCAAAATAAATTTCTTTGCCAACACCTTTTTGCAGCCAATTTTTCCTTTCGTCACAAAATATTTTTACGACCAAAAAAAATTTTCGTTGCAAAAATATTTTGCCACCAATTTTTTTTGTCGGGAAATGTTTTCGACGACCAACTTTTACATTGCAAAATGTTGTAATAGTAGTAATTAATATCACCTGTAATAACAACTAATATCATAAGGAAATTTATCGAACCCGACATTTTTCTAAGAAATATATATATATATATATCATTAATATAATAGTTCATTATAAAATCTCCGAATCATAATTCATTATAGGATTTGATTCACAAATGTATCTAAAGAAAATAAAGAAAATAGTATTTAAAGTTTAATCTTAACCCTCAACATCACCTGTATCATAATCATCAGTGTCACCCTCTCCCACATCACTTGATTCTCCAATCCGAGGGCTTAAAATGACCCCCCACTAATTGAGTTGGAAATACATAGTTTAAACAGTTTTTTGTTGCATCACCAAGTTTTGCTTTTTATTTATTTTGTTTGTTTATATAACGGTGAGAACTCCTTATTAACACTAACCAACTAATTAAAATGCTAAACTTTTGTATCAACTTATAATCCATGTCTACTTCCTGTTTTCCCTTCAATTTCTGCTTAAATCCCACTTTGCTTTGTAATTTTGTACCCAAACTGGTGTACTTTGGCAGAGAGTTGAATCAAAATTAAGATGTTTTCTATGGGAATCAGTGAATCACAACACATGAAGTCTGAATTTTGTATAATTGATCATCAGCGTAACAACGTCCGCAAGCAGGGGCAAGGTCATAAAATTTTCAAAGGGGGATAAATTATGATGACATAATATACAATATTACATATTTTAAATAATTATATTATTTTCATAATATTTTAAGAGTATTATTTAATCTAATCTATATCTAAAGTTATAGATTTTGTAGAAACATTTTAGACAATAATACCCGTAATTATTTTTTAAATTTTCTTTATTATCTTTCAGTGTATTTATTATCTGATCACTCATATGAAAGTTTTTTAACTACTTTGTATTTATTATCTGATAAATAAATATATATGTAAAGATAATTATTAATTAAATATGTTAAGATCATTATTATAATACATTAGGTTTGAGAGTATTTGATTTATAAGTTAAAATTTAATAAGTTTGTAACAATATTAAAATTAATCTCTTAATATAATAAAATAGTGGCAGAGATGTAAGTCTTAAAATAAATACATTGAAATGTCATAAAAAATAGTTAAATGTTTAATTAAATATAGAATATGTTCATTTTTGTTACATAAACATAGTTGGTTCAGTGGTTAAATGGTCATAGGTAAACCTTTGGTGCAAGGGTTAAAATCCAACCATCAACACCTTTATAATTACTTTGTAAATAAAGCAAAAAGTAGGATTGGTGGGATCGTACGATCCGGATCGCGATCTCAACACGATCCCACTAAAATATGACTATAGTATGCGATCCAGATCATTGGGCCCTTGTAGGATCATAAGATCGTACGATCCATATCGCGATCCTAACAACCTTGTTTATACCTGAGTCCTCGGGATAGGAGGAAGCATGTCGAAGAAGCCCTTTAGAGGCGTGTTAGAGAAGTTTTGCGAGATACAAAGCCTGCCTCGATTGTTGTTGATTGGACGAAAGGGAGGTGACTTTGACATAAAGTTATAAGCATTTAATGTCGAAATGAGCATACGGAGGCTATCCCGACATTTTTTCATGGCAATTGGGCTCGTAGGGCGCTACTTTCAGCTAGTAATAATGATCTTGGTACTTGAGGTTAACTGAGCTCTCTTCCTGGGCTCCGTTTATGAGAAGCTTCTAAGCAAACAATGTTTTCCAACTCTCCCTATCGAAGAATTTGATATAAACAGATCGACTATACCTCAAAGTCTCCTCTTAATGACTCCGAATGACGTTACCTCATTGCAAATTCAACCATATGATCAAAATCAACTTGTTCAAGAAAAGGAATATTTATTTTATGTCCACTCTATTTATTTACTTTTGTTTTTATAAATTCTCTCAGATGAAAAAAAAAAGTGACGGATCGTTAATATTTTTAAACGGAGATTCAATAGAAAGTCTAACGTGAATGAAAAATGCAACTATAGGATCTACTTTATAAATTTTTAAAGTGTAGGGTTTAAAATAAAAACTATCTCAAATTGCTGGGGCAAAATTATAGTTTACCTCCAAAATTTTAGTAAATTTCTCCATTAATTTGGGGTCGTATTAAATTAATTTTTCTTCAAAACCTTTATTAGGAGGTTTGCTCAAATTTTTATAAAAGTTAATGGAAATTATTCTTTTATTTAAGCATTCTCCTGTTTATGGACACAACCTCAACCCATTGTGGGGACGAGCTACTTTATTTGGATGGTAAGTAAAAATATTATATTAAGAATATTATATAATATAATTAAGTATATTAATGACAATTTGGAAGAGACCAAAATTGTCAGATAAATTGATCATTGTTAAATTTAACTTCCAGGTGAATATGAGAATATTTGATCTCCGCAATTTTTCGTTCCTCTGTGAGCAAAAGAAATAGGAAGAACTAGGAAAATGACTGAAAAATAGAGGTCAATTATAAAAATGGAAAAGTACACGCACACCCCTTGAGATTTACCTAAAAGACACGGACATCTCATGCAGTTTCAGAAAAGACAAATAGGTCAAACCTGTTATAAATAGTTTAGTTTTTGAATGAAACAATCAAAATAACATTTAGAGATCATGATCCTTGCCTGAGACTCATTTCCGATAGCCAAGAAATCGTACCCAAAATATGACCCTCTTCTTCTTCGGATTATACCAAAAGGGTGGGTTTTATATAATAAAAAAATCTGGGTTTTATATAACCCTTAACCGGGTAGCAAAATGGTTGATTAAGAGCGTTCTTGATATTTAAAAAAATTAACGCCGTTAGTAAGAAAATTAATATTTTTGGGTTTTTTGTCTACAAAATAAAATATCAAGAGATGTATGTGTCTTTTTTGAAACTATAGAGGGTGTCCGCATCTTTTAGACAAATCTTAGTGGTGTCTGTGTATTTTTCCTTATAAAAATATCCAAAATCCTGTTTTTGTAAAAATGATTGGAGTAAATAATTTAGTTACTAAATTACACATGTGTAAACATAACTAATTTATTAGTTAGCTCGGTCATTTTCTGACATTTTTTTGGAAAAATATTGAATTCATGTACGCTTAATCAAAGAAGATTCTCTCATAAAAAATCTTATAGATGCGGAAGGCCAACCGCTCATCTTTAAATTATGATCTACTTTCATGGAATGAGGTATGCTTCGACTTTTTTAGTTATTTGATTTTTGATATATTCAACATGAGTTTTTAGAGTTTTAAGATACAGTTTATACCATATAGGATTTTATCTAACATCCATGTGTATCTCATTAGCGTCCACGTAAACAACGTGACTAGAAAAAATGACGGAGTTACATGGAATGACTAAATATGAACAAATTTTTAATTTAATGGATGAATATAATCCTTTTAAACATTAATGGACTGTTTCAGATATTTATGAAAGTTAATAGATTTATAACAGCATTCTCCTATTTATGCACATAAATCTCGACCCATTATGGGGATGAGTGACTTTGGGAAATGAGTGCCTTTGTTTAGATGGTATATAAGAACATTATATTAGTATAATTAATTATATTCATAATATTTTAAGAATTTTTCTATTCTATACCATATCTAAAATTGTAGAAGTTGTAGAAATATTTTTAAACAATAGTATCCTTAAATATTTTTAAATTTCGTTCAGTGTATTTATTATCCTAAATTTTTAATATAAAATTATTTTAACGATTTTGTATTTATTATTTCAATTATTTCTATGAAAAGTCTTTTAACTATTTTGTTTAAATTATCACCTTTTAAGATGTTTCACCTAATTATTAATATAAAAACTTAAAATACTAATCACGAATAAAAATTGATATCAAATTAAACTAATATTTCTTTATTATCATTTTTATGTGTTTATTAATCTAAGGTGCCTTAAAAAAAATCATTGAGCGGGGAAAAACTTTCTTTATTGCACTTTAGTTAAAAAAAGAAAACACATATATTAAAATAAATTATCATCATAATAATATTTGTAAAGCTTTATACGTGTGCAACATACGTCTCTTAAACTGGTATAGTTAAGTATACTCATAAAAATTTGAAAGAAACTGAAATTATTAGCTGAGTCCATCATAGTTAAATTTTATTTTCATGTGAACATGAGAATATTGATATCTTCAATTTTTCGTTCCTTTATGACCTAAATAAATAAGGAGAACTATGAAAAGTCTAAGACTTTTTTTGCAAAAATGGCTGGAGTAAATAATTTATTTACGCTTGTTTCATGTTCATAACTAAATGAATTATCTCGGACATTCTCGGCCATTTTCGCTAAAAAAAATAGTTTTTCGGTCATTTTTACAATTCACACTAGAAACCTGACTTTTTTTTATCATTTTCTTAAACAAATACCAATCGGGAAAGAGAAAAATAGAAATAAATTTTAGAAGTCCAAAAATATCTATTAGTTCCGGATGTTTAGGTATTTAATTTGAAAATATTATGTCTAAATTAGAAACACAAAAATNNAGTTGCAATTTTCTCTGTTACTAAGAGTACACTAAAAGTTTCTCCGACTTCATATCAACTAACTAGATTCCATAGTAATTCATATTCTCTAACAAAATGGACAATGAAATTACAGAGATTAATCAGAATCGTATTACTTCAACTTCCGATAGTGATCAACATTCATAATTAGAATCTGTTGGTTCTAATTTGGAAGATCAGAATGATACAAGCAACAGACTTGCATCAACAACGAACCGTCATGCTTTCCCAAAGATAATTAATTAATCTTTTTCTTTGCATTTTCATGTTTCTTTTATTATTCAAGATTCTATTTTAACTTTCTTAATCATGTTTATAACTTATGGAAGCATGATTGAAGTTCTAGTTATATACTATTATTCGCGTATATTTTTAGTATGTTCTAGCCTTTAATTAATTAGAAAAAATTACATTTCGAAAAAAAAAAGAATTTGGTCTAGAGTAGGTTAGATTATTATACTCTAATAAAAAAATTTCTTGGGATTTTTCTTGATCTCTTCTTTTCTTTTATTTTGTTCAAGATTTTATTTTTAATTACTTCTTGTTTTCTTTCATGTTATAAGATATGGCAGCGTGAAAATTCGGTGAGTTTACAGTCTATATCTCTGGCTAGTTCAATTCTTAATCATTTATATCATTCCAATAATATAGTCTTGAAAAGAATAACAATTCTCCAAGAGTAATTACTTATATATTCATTAGTTACTTTTGCATGGAGTTTTGGTGTCAAATTTGGTATCTGCTACTTTTATAGTTATTGATTAATAATTTGTTTGAGCTGTTTGTATAGGATAATTTGGTCACTACTTATAAATTGAATTTGGAATTGGATTTGAAACTAAACAAGACGACGTAGTTTTTTATTCAGATAGAATCAGAATCATCCAAGAGAAAGCGTTCGGTTAATGATAGTGATGGGAATAAGAAAGAAAAAGACGGTTAAAGTTTCAAGATTTAATATTTCTTCTATCAAAATAGGATCATGGATGATAATTATTTTCAATATCAAAATAATTACAAACAAGTTTCTGCCTATATTAGGATTATAAAAAATTATAAATAAGGTTAAAAATGAAATCTCTAGTTTCTCCTTAGAATGAGGGTATTATAGGAAATTTCAAACTTTTCTCCGATTTCTTGATAGGAATCTAATTACTATCAACTACCTAGTTTAATCTCATATTCCCAATCAAGGAAAAATGGATAAGAAAATTACACAGAATAATCTTCATCTTCCGCTAACTTCTCCTTCAACTTCTCAAAGTAATCATTTTTAATCAGAATATGTTGATTCTTTAGAAGATCAGATTGTTGTAAACAAGTGGGTTGAACAAATGTTGAAGTCTGGCCCACAGGTAATTAATCAATCTTAATTAGTTCTTGGCATTTTCTTGTTTCCTTTCTTTATTAATTTCAAGATTTTATATTATTGCTTCTCGTTAATTTATTTCTGAATTATTAATCACGTATCATTACTGCATGTCCATGGAGTTTGGTGAGTCTGCGAAATATTCATTTTATAGTAGTTGTAGCATTTAACTATTTTAGTAGAGTGTTTTAGTTTTTAAGCTACTTTTAAACTTAATTAAGTTAATAACCAAGTTAGTTTGAGCATAATTTTCTATTCTCATTGCACATTTTTCTAAGACATTTAATATTAATAATGATTAAATAATAAATAAACTAATAATTTAAGACAATTAATATACTTATTCACAGGGAAACACATTTTATATTTCCTTATCCATCCAAAATAAATTTAATTATACTAATAACATCATAAAACTACTACGAAATAAAATATTTACATGATATATACAAAAATTGATTAACACTAATAATAACAAAAATTATTAGTTAACACTTTTATTTATTATAGAAATCCACAATATGTTATTGTATACATGAAATATATCATATGATAAAATACGAATAATATTAATATAAGTACGGTCATTATTATATCTAATTTTCAGTATTTATTAGCCTATTTTATTTCTATAAGTACTTACATAATTTATTATGAAAACTATTATCTCTAAATATTTTCTCATATATTTACTTATAATTTTCATTAAGTGATTTTTTTAACAGATTGATCAATACCTTATTGTTAGATTGTTAGGAGGAATTAGTTGTGTGTTTTTTGACAAATATATATTTACTAATAAGTAATTAAATATAAAGTAATAGCAATTAATAATTTGAATACGCAAATATAAAATCAGATTATTTTTAAAAGTATTATAAACTGGATACTGTACACAAATTAAACTAATATTCGAAAACAAATGGGAAGTAGGGTAAATATCTCCTCTTTCTCTCTCCCTCTCTCTCCCTCTCTCTCTCCCTCACTATCTATTGTTGCTTCCCTAGGTAAATGATGGTAAGAACTTTTTCTTTTCACTAAGTAATTGTTAAAAAAATTAGTTTAATATTTGGATAAAACTAAATGGTGAGTAGGGTAGACAATATATCTCTCTCTCTTTCATGTAGATATTGATTCCCTAAGTAATAAAAAAAATTCTTTCATTAAATAATAGGTAAAGAAAGTTAGTTAAATATTATTTTTGTAACTAAAATTAGTTAAGTATTGAGGTAATATGGACTGTGTGTATTTTGACAAATAAAAAGTTTTTTGGACAATAAGCATATTTTTTGAGTTAAGCAAAATTTTAAGTATATTCAAATCTAAGTAAATCTACATAAATTTAAATGAGAAAATCTACATATTTTTAGCTATTTCATTTTTCTTAGATAAGCATATCTAACCATTTTTTTTAAATTTGTTATTTATCAATTCGGTTATGATTCTTTTCCTTGTTTAATGCTCCATCTTATATGTAAAATAATTATATAATTATTTTATTAATTATATATAATTTTAATAATTAGGTAAATATTATTTCAATATTCTATATATTTAGGGTTATAATTGTAAAACTCATTAAATTTTTATTGACTTTCTACCTTATTGGTTAAAATGTTAAAATAAAAATTAGTGTCTATTTTATGAAATAAGATTCTAAAATGGTATAATACCCCTAAAAACCCCTTCATTTTATTAAGATTTGTTATCAACTGAATTTAATTATTATTTTTTCTATGAATTGTGTAAAATAGTTTAGATTAATTCATTTTTCTTGGGATTTTTTTGTTTTCTTTTTTTTGTTTTTTTTTGTTTTCAAGATTTTATTTGCTTTTACTTCCTAATTTTCTTCATGTGTTATAAATAATGCAAAAGCATACAAATCCTGTAAATTAAAATCCGAATCATCATCAATTTAAGTGTTACTAATCTTTCCGGCATTTAATTATGAATTTACTGTATCAAAAATAATTAAGGTACTGCAAAACTAATCAAGTATATTTAGTTATAAAAAATAATTTAGTATTATTAACAGAATCTTAATTTTTTTCCATTGAGCTGTGTGTAGGATAGTTTGAACATGAGACTTTTGGGTGCGAAACCATTGGTTTTAAAAATGACCATAACGCCATCGCTTTTGGACGAGTTTGATTTGATATTATTCAAAAAGATAACCTAGCTTGGGTTAATGATGGTGATGAGAAGAATAAGAAACGAAACGACAATCTTAGAGCTTCAATAAAAACATTCAAATTTTCTTATAAAGAAATTGGCTTGAGAATGTATTTAAGGGTTGGAGTTGTGATGGGTCTAACTGGGACAACGATGAGAGGTGGTTCCATTGAGTACACATAGAAACAATTAAGCATAGTTGAGCAGGGTGGAGGGGGAAGGAGAGCTTCAATATGCATCAGATCAACCTAAATATTGCGTGATGAAAAACGTGCACAACTTGCTTATAGAGTTGCAAGAGCAATACTGGTTGTGAAAAAACCAGGTAATATATTCATTGTAGTTTCCAAGCTTCATCTTTGTGTCCTTGCTAGCGGCGCCACTAATTTAAAGGACGTGCTAATTGCTGGAGTCACCATGATCACTTCCACATTGTCCCTTGCCATGAATAAACCTGTCAAAAAAGATTTGACTATGTCTAGAAGAATAACTCTCATAGGACGACTTCTCCAAATTGGTGGGGTACGTGTGTCTATGACTTTATATATTTGGGTGTGTATAGATTATTTTATTTACTTTGTTAACTTAAATGATGGTAGGCCTAACAATGCATTTTTTAAATGTTGTGATAGGTTTTTTATAGCATTTTTTTATCTCTTTGATAGCAGTTAGATATTTGATAGCATTCTTTTCATGCTATAAAATGTTGTCAAACATGTTGTTACATTTTCCACAACATTTTGTTAATGTTATGAAATAGCTTTGATAATCTTTTTTGTTTACTTATTCTTCCAATTGTACAAATATAAAAATAATTAACTTCTTGACAAAATCACATCCTTCTATATAATTACTTAAAGTCATTACATATTATTCCATATAAATCATATCTCCAAATAATAATTACATATTTGTTTTTTCATAGAGCAAGCAAAAAAAAAATATCCTAAGCAAAAAATTAAAACTAGTATAAGTTCACACCTAAAAAAATCTTACAATCTCATCTCTTAAAGTGAATGTTTCCATTGGCACAGTAGCCACCGGGGGATTCGTCCGTGACAATTATGGTCCTTGCTCGTCTAGAGCATATACTATTGTCCATACACTTCACCTTATCGCATGCGCCACACCCTTCACCATTTCTAAATAGTATTGGGCTTACTGTACCCACTCTGACCCTGAATGGCTTCACATCGACTAAGTCACCTTACCCACATGCCCCACCTATTAAAAGTCATAAATTCATTAGTTTCATGCACAAACAGTATAATTTTTATGCAATATAGGGTTGTTATTTACATCTATAGATTTTTCCTCTCTCGCTCTCTCACAATTTGAAATGTTGTTAAAATATTAGAAATAATGAATACTTTACAGCCAGCATTTATACACTAATGGTTGTGTTTAAAAATATCACCTCTGGGAGAATAACTCTCATAGGACGACTTCTCCAAATTGGTGGGGTATGTGTGTCTATTACTCTATATATATTGGGTGTGTATCGATTATTTTATTTACTTACAATATTTTTGTTTTGTTCTTTAGCTTATTAAGTTGACTTTCATATATTTTTATGAATTTGAAAATGATCATATTAAAGAGAAGATAATAACTGCAAAGAAAAGTGAAGTGGATACTATAATATTTCCAAATGCAAATAACAGGGATTTTGATGAGCTTGAGTGTGATGCGAAAGAAGGTCTTGATGTTCATTTTGAGGAGAAATACAACTAGATCTTTGATTTGACATTTGGGGATCATTAACCTTAAAATATAAGTTAAGATGGTCTGACCTAGTCACTTAGTATTAATTGTTATGTACGTAAAATTTAGTTCTTGAGATTTAGTTTACATGTACAATTTTTAGATCATATAGAATTTGTCATTTTTGCACAATTCCTATAATTTTTTTTATACAAACAGATGTTGAATATATATTTTTCAAAAGATGTTCCCTTTAGAGTTTTTGATAACATTGAATTTGAAGGATGTGGGTGATAATTTTGCTTATTATTCGTTCCAACTACTTTAACTTAATAACTAACAGTTTTTTTTAATAAAAACTCTGGTACGTATAATCAACTAATTCAACAAATTTGCATAGAATTTTTTATTAAAAAACAAAGTTGGATTGAATTTTCTCGCACTCATGCTAAAAAAAATTTCCAGATTAAGATTTTGCCCAACTATGAAAATTTGGAGGGCTCACTTCACTCAAATTTGAGTGTTTGGTAGGTGGAAAAATTTCGAGGAAATTAGACCCCTTCTTTTCCGGTGTTTAGAAATTAGGATTGAAGGGAAAATATGGTCAATTGAAAAAAGTCAATAAGGATCGATTTTCATAGAAACGTTGTGAAGTAAGTGTTTTTTTTCACCCAACACTCTATTTTTCTACCAATGATAGAGAAAATGGAGTTTGAGTCTCCCATCTCTATGGTAGCAAGTGTTTGGGTGCTTGAGCTAGGCTTAAGAGACTCTACGAAAAAGAAAGGTAGTCATTCAATTTTCCTTCTGGTTCTTCTTATAGCTGGATCTTTCGGAACAACAAGAATTTTTAGCTTAGAGGTGCTCTTTAGAAAGCAAAAAATGATAAAATTGTCAGCTGCATTCGGGAGGGGGGTTATTGTCTATTGTTGGCCTCTATGCTAAAATCAGTCGGGACCTAAGAAACGGTGAATCTGTTTCCCTCAATGTGCTTACTTTCTTTAAAGTTTCAGATAAGCTTGAGTTATATGAAGGAATTCAACCACATAACATATATAGAAACGAAACATGCCATTACTACATCAAACTACCAACTATGGATGTATATTGTTTAGAATTGACTTGGCTCTTCATAGTCTCATTTTAAGACATTGATTCCCAAACAAACATGTATCCCCCTTTTATAATTTAAACTTCACCATGCTAACAATCCACCGTATTAAAGGTCTTTAACACCTCAATCGATTCCCTTTCGTATAAACTAAATGTATCATGTTGGGCATAGTGCTCTTAAAGCAAGTGTTTAGACATTTTTTAAAATGAAATTACATTTTTCTTATAATTGTTCTTTTGAATTATTGTTGAATAATTTATATAAATATCTGAAAATTTCATATTCATTAATAAGACTATGATCTTGCATTAGTACAAAAGGATTAAGATCATAGATAATGAATAAAATTATCCGCAACATATTAAAGTATGAATTTTTTAATGAATGATTGTTAATACGATTCGCTAAGCATTTTAAATGCAAGTGATCTAGATCTGAATCACTGATGTGAACAGACATATTAGTGAAGTACTTTATGTAAGTAGATTATATAGGATAGGACCGATATTGATTAATATATTTATTAACTTACCGTTTATCATAAAGATTTAATACACATCAATCAGATAATCACATGTAGATCAGTCTAAATCATGAGTAGTCATGAGCTCCTATATATGTCTACTAGATCTTTTTATTCACTCATTAAGGTTTATTTGTGAAATATGCTAGTGACTTTTATTTTAGAGATTCAGTGACATGGATGGCTGAAACATAATCTTACAAGATTTAGAATCTAAGCTTTCCTAACAGATCGTATATTGATTCTTTTAAGTGTTAATTTTGAAATTGAATGGTTATTGAGGTCAAATTTATAATATGAATATAAATTGACCATTCATTAGTGAACTAATGGTACTTAAGGATCAAGATGTAATGAGAAGGGCATAACAGTCATTTTGATCAGCTCTAATTTACGAACCAATAATTAAAGAACAAATACATGAAGTAATTATATTAATGGACTATTCAAGATTATTCTGTAATTACTAAGAGTGTAATTCCATATTTATAGTGTTGTAATAATATAATTAATAAATAAGATTATTTAATTAAAGAGTTTAATTAATAATCTAGTTTATTGGAGCTTAAAATTATGAGGTCATGGTCCACGAGTCACCTGTGTACTACACAGTATAGGGTGTGAATGTTTCAGGACATAAGTAAATGAATAGCTTGCGAAAGTAATTAAATTTCTAAGACAAGTATACAATTACGAGATAATTATGTGATATTAATTAATTAAATTATTTATTATAATTTTTGAAAATTAGAATTAAACAATTATATTGATTAATTTTGTATTAATCCATAAGTGAGACAATATATTTGATTTATGAAATTAAATATTATTAAATTATTATGAGATAATAATTTGAATTTTGAATCAACTGATTGGTTAATTTTAAATTAATAGATAAGTTGATTGTTAGGATTTTATCAGATAAGTTAATTTTAAATTAATTTATATTTATGATTATATAAGATAATGCATATATATTTATCTGATTAAAATAATAAATTTAAAATTAAAGAATTGGCGTGTGGCATTTTCGGAATGTCACACACCAATCACTGATTTTGCATCAGTGATTGGCGGAGCACACTACATTGCAACATGGCACTGCAGTGTACGCGTGGCACATTGCTGTGGGTCCCACTACAGTGTCAAATTTTTAATTATTTATTATTTTTAAAAATCCTAAATCTAAGGAACCTTAACCTAGAATATACATAGATAATATTTTATTGGCCTCCTAAGAGATAGAACAAGCATCTGATCGATTAATCGTTAATCGAAATTCTGTGAATTCTTTAATTCTCTCTTAGAGTTCTGTCTTAAAAAGTCCTTCTCTAAATGTCTAGATCTCTTTTGCTGAATACATCTAGAGATAGAAAAAATGTCTTTGATATATTCTACGTGCCCACACACGCCCTAGTATGTTTGAGGATTGGTTTAAAAAATCTTGGTGTTGATCTCGCAGTCCGTTGTTCATGAAAACTCTAGATTGTTGTTGGTAAGAACGCTTGATAGACAACAAGAGATATAATTCATATCTTTATATGTCTTAGATTGAATGTGTAAATATTTAGTGGATCCTATTAGAAAAAGTGTTTTTCATTAAAAAGTTTTTATTTTTAAAAACCGTTGCGTCGCAATTATTTTCGTTTTATAAATAAATAAAATTTTTTAAACCACCACGCCTCCTCCGCGCGCCACTGCCGATTCCAATAATTGGTGTTAGAGCTATCTTTCTATATGTATACATTAAATATTGTACGGGTGTTCTTGCATTATTCATTATATATTTTGATATGTATGTATGAATGAATGGTTATGTTTTTTGAATGTATGGTTCAATGATGAATCGATGTATGACGACTTTTTCGTTTAGGCTTTGTTCTTATGTTTCCTTAAATCTTGTGTAAGTCGATTTTGGGACGTAGAAACTTTTGTAATTTTTTATTTTGAATATTATGTTGTAAAAATTCTGTACACGAGAAGATAAAGAACGCATGAGACGAACGAGGAGAAAAAAAGAAAAAGGAACTCCATTAAGGAGTTCTGGTGCCGGCACCGGTAAAGTGGTTGTCGGCACTGGCGTCGCCTGCTTTCCAACGGTAGAATTTCCGGCGTGAGGTACGCCGGTGGTTGGACGTCCGGCGGCGGTGGCAGTATCCAATTACCACCGTCAGCGACAATTGTTGTGATTGTCAGGATATGTTCCGTAGAAACCCTGACACCATGTTACCTTATTTCTGATATTTATCGTGAAAACCCTAATCCTATCTTTTATCTTTTAATTTTAAAATTAATGTAATTTTATTAGATAATGAATTGACTTTTCTAATTTCAAAAACTCACACGTGACAATAAAAAGATATAGAAGATTATTAAGTTTTTAGTACTTTAACTATATAAAATATTTCTCCGCGGGAAATGCCATAGGGATGAAAAAAAATATGAACATTGTTCGGACGTAAATCAAAACATACCATACTTCTAATTGTATATTAGAATGTGCATTCAATACTGTGCATATTATTACAATTTAATTGATATTATCATAAATATTGTCAACTCTTTTCTTTATAATCATTACAACAATGCATTTGGGGATAGCTTTTGTTTTTTCGTTTACGCATTCTCTTGTATAGAATATTATCAAAAAGTAATATACAACTGCAGTTTTATTTCGGTTTGGTTCAGTTCGGTTTTATATGAAATAATATATAATAAATAAAAAATAATAAAATATTAAATTTTCGTTCGATTTAAAAACTGTCAAAATTTCGAACCGAACCAAAACTTCAGTTCTTTAATTTAGACGAACTGAACTTACATAAACAACCGATCGAATTGATCATTTTCGATTCAGTTCTGTCGATTCGGTATTAAAACTTTCACCCCTAATTTTTTGAACTTTCTAGTATAGTATTATTAAAAGTTTTAATTTTATTATCAAAATTGTGATTTCCATGCTTTAAAATACATTTAAATAATTATATATTAATTGTGGTTTTCTCCATAATAAGGATATTAGTTGCGGGAAACCAAACATTTTTCCGACTTCATATCAACAGGCCAGTTTCCATATAGTATTTCATATTCTCTATCAAAGAAAGAAAAAATATGGAAAAGGATATTACAGAGGCTAATCTTCATCTTCATCTTTCAACTTATGATAGTCAACGTTATGAATCAAAACCAGTTGATTCTAATGTGGAAGATCAGAATGTTGTAAACTAGAGACTTGCATCGACATTGAACTCCTATTTCCAACAGGCAATTAATTAAATTTCTTTGCATTTCTTGTTTACTGTCGTTATTCAAGATTTCGTTTTATTTTATTTGCTCCTTTATTTAATTTTCTTCATCATGTTTATAAGTTATGGAAGCAAGAATGCAATTGTAATTCTAGAACTCATTTAATGTACGTATTATATGAAGACATTATAAGGCTGTGAATTAAAATCCTTATTTTTTATATTCTATTATTGGTTTATTTTAGTAAATATTTGGATTAAGATGGGATCTAAGAAGTTTTAGTAAAATGTCATGATCTAAGATGCCAAAACATTTGAGAATATCGGTTTTTGTTACTTTATCTAGCCTACCTATCATACACATTTGATTAAGATTGTTGCTGTAAAGCTATAGTTCCTTCTAGGCATTAATTAATTGATTAGGTATTCAGGAAAAAAAAGAATTTGGTGTAGAATAAGTTAGATGATTATACTCTAAATTTAATTTTTTCTTAGGATTTTTCTTTTTCTTCTTTTTCGTTTCTTTTTTTCAAGATAAATTGTCATTGCTTCTTGTTTTTCTTCATATCATATAAATTGGATCATGGATTGTAGTTATTTTCAACACAAAAATAATTATAGGTAACCAAATTTAATTTGCATGTGATTGACCCTCAAAACCAATTTATATATGTGTTTTTAATTAAAAGTGAATTTTATTTTGTAGAAAGAAGCTAGAGGAGAATTGATAGGAAACATCTATTTTATGAAAAGGAAGCTGGTGTGCCTAATTTTAGAAAATGGTTTGAAGAGGAAGATTGAAATAGCGTGGTCTAACATTTATGATCCTAATTACCCATATGAAATTTTTTGAACAATTTTATATTTATTATCTCAATTATTTATATGAAAAATGTCTTAACTATTTTGTTTAAACTATCATCTTTAAAGATATTTTCACCTAATTATTAATCTAAAATCTTAAAATAATAATTATAAACAAAAAATAAGTCTCAAGGTAACCTAATATATCTTTATTGTCATTTTTATATAGTTATTAATCTAACGGCCCTTAAAAAGGTGAAAAAAAAGTGTCATTGAGCGGGAAAAAAGTTTCTTTATTGCACTCTTTTATGTTAACAACGCAAAGGAAGTGCATGTTTTTAGCAGAAAATTGACATTATAATAATGTTTATAAAAAATTATACTCACGTGCAATGGACGTCTTAAAAACTAGTATAATTAAATCATAAAAATCTGCAAGAGACCAAAATTATTAGTTGAGTCAGTCTAGACCAAAAACAGTACATATGTGTGTCTCCCGTGTTAAGCATGGGCATCCTCCTGACAGGGGGAATGTGCAACGATGATGCTGTGTATGTTATTCCCTCTGGCTGGACTTTCTCACCACCTCAACGTCTGCAAGAGACAAACAAAGAAGCCATAGATTGGGGGAACTGGGGGGTGGTAGCCCCGCCTAAGGGCCTCAAATTCCTAATTCAGTATCATGACATTATTTTGACATAGTTTCCTTAAGGGAGAAAATGGCCTATCTCTTCTTTCGATCGGGGAAAGTATCTATACGTGAGTCCTCGGGATAGAAAGAAGCATGTCGAAGAATCCCCTTCGAGGCATGTTAGAGAAGTTTTACAAGATACGAAGCCTACCTCGATTGCTGTTGATCGGATAAAAGGGAGGTGACTTTGACATAAAATTTTTACACATATGAATTACTTCTTGAATAGAGTTTTTACAATTTTCATAAGACAAACAACGATTCAATTTCAATAGTTTTAGATTTAATATTTTAAAAAATTTAGAAAAAAGAGTTTTAACATAACGCTAGTAGTTTTTATGCCAAGTTTAAACTACTTTACTTAAATGTTATGGATTATACAAAACTTTATATGATATTGATCTTATAACTATAGACACATATCTATTCATATCTAATTCAGACAGAGAAGTTTCACTCTATATCAACTGTCATATTAAATAGTTATATTACGTGGTACTATGTATGAGATATTAGAGTTTGTTATATAAAAAAAGATAAGGGAATGTTTGATTCAGTTTTCTTTTTAAAAATAAAAAACACCCAGAAACATGTATATGGTTTCTGAAAAAAAATTAAAAAGCACAAGCTTTCAAAAAGTATAAACTAAAATACTTCTTGAATATACTACTACACAAACATAATAAATTTTTTCAAAGAAAATGATAGTGAGAAAATCACTTTCTGTTGTGACAAGGATCATCCATTATCTTAGGATGGATATTAGGGTGGTTATGAAATTCTAAACTCATGCTCCAAAATTTTAGTAAATTTCACCATTAATTTGGGGTCATATTAAATTAATTTTCTCCAAAACCTACTTGTGCTGTTTGTAAACCGCCGCACAAATTTTTATAAAAATTAATGGAAATTATTCTTTTATTTTAAGCATTCTCCTGTTTATGCACACAACCTCGACCCATTGTGGGGACGAGCAACTTTATTTAGATGGTAAGTAAAAATATTATATTAATATAGTTAATTATATTCATAATACATTAAGAATATTATTTAATATAATTAAGTATACTTATAACAATTTTGAAGAGACAGAAATTGTCAACTGAATTGATCATTATTAAATTTAACTTCCAAGTGAATTTGAGAATATTTTATCTCCGCGATTTTTCGTTCCTCTGACCAAAATAAATAGGGAGAACTAGAAAAATGACTGAAAAATAGAGGCGGATTATAAAAATAAAAAAGTACACGGACATCTCATGTAGTTTCAAAAAAGATAAATAGGTCAAATCTATTATAAATAGTTTAATTTTTGAATGAATTGATCAAAATAATATTTAGAGATCATGACCCTATCCTGAGACTCATACCCGATATCCAAGAACTCGGACCCAAAAATTTGGCTCTCTTCTTCTTCGGATTATACCAAAAGGGTGGGTTTATATAACCGGAAAATCTGGGTTTGATATAACCCTTAACCTGCTAGCAAAATGGTTGATTAAGAGCATTGTAGATAATGTTTTTGGGATTTTTGTCTACAAAATACACATGTCAAGATAGGTATGTGTCTTTTTTGAAACTATAGAGGGTGTCCCTATCTTTTAGACAAACCTTAATGGTCTCTGTGTACTTTTCCCATATAAAAATATCCAAAATACTTTTTTTTAAACTGATTGGAGTCAATAATTTAGTTACTAAATTACACATGTGTAAACATAACCAATTTGTTTATGCATGTGTAATTTTCATAACTAAATTAGTTAGCTCGGTCATTTTTTTATCATTTTTTCTAAAATAAATGGGATTCATGTACGCTTAATCAAAGGGCATTCTCTCATAAATAATAGTGTACATCTGAAAAGTCTCATCTTTAAATTGTGATATTCTATCACATATTCATGTGTTCTATGAATTTTTAAGTTATTTAATTTTTGATGTGTTCAACATGAGTTATTAGAGTTTTAAGATATGATTTATACCAATAAGGATTTTATCTAACATCCGCGTGTATCTCATTAGCGTCCACGTAAACAACGTGGCTAGAAAAAATGACGGAGTTCAACGAAATAACTAAATATGAACAAAATTTTAAGTTAATGGATGAATGTAATAATTTTAAACGTGAATGGACTGTTTCAGTACATTTATGAAAGTTAATATATTTAAAATAGCATTATCCTAATTATTCATATGAAAAGTTTTTGTAACGATTTTATATTTATTATCTCAAAAGTCTTTTAACTATTTTGTTTAAACTATCACCTTTAAAGATGTTTCACCTAATTATTAATATAAAATCTTAGAATACTAATCATGAATAAAAATAGGTCCCAAATTAACCTAATATTTCTTTATTGTAATTTTTCTGTGTTTATTAATCTAACGAGCCTTAATAAGGTGAAAAAAAATCATTAATCAGGGAAAACAATTTCTTTATTGCACGTTTTTAAGTTAACATGAAAAAGAAAACGCATACAATTAAAAAATTATCGTCATAATATTATTTTTAAAGCTTTATATTCACGTGCAACTTACGTCTTAAAAACTGGTATAATTAAGTATACTCATAAAAATTTGAAAGAAACTGAAATTATTAGTTAAGTCCATCATAGTTAAATTTTATTAGTTGATATCTGCAATATTTCATTCCTTTATGACCAAAATAAATGAGGAGAACTATGAAAATGACTGAGAAAAGTGTGATTGAGAAAGGAGATGGGAAAGGAGGGCTTCATGTAACAAGTCAACTTGGAGATAAAATGAAAGAAAGTCCCGAAATTGCACGTACTATTTCAAGATCCATATTGCTTGAGAAAGAGCCAAAATAGTTTTTTTTACCAATTCCAAGCTTTATCTTCGTGTCATTCCTGGCAGTGCCACTAATTCAAAGGATGGTCCAAGTGCTGGGGCGACCACGGTCACCCCCATGTCCCTTGCAATGAATAAGCTAGTCAGAAATAATTTAGCTATATCTGGGGAAGTATCTCTCATAGGAGAAATCCTCCAAATTGGTGGGGTACGTATATATACACACCCCTCATATACTAGCACATTCATATCGTATATTGTAATTGTAATTGTAGTGTCATACCCCATTTGCGTCATGGTGTATATCATTTTACGTACGCTGAAGTAGTGGTGTACTCATTTATGTTGCACTTACCCAATATGAATACGAATATATTAAAAAATGGGCTTGATACCCTTAAATTAAAAAATGTAATTAGAAACTAATTCCTTTTATGTGTACCTAAAGATGGAAAATAATTTGTCTGGATAGGTAGGTACGTATGCAGAATTATGAATAATTTTATTGGCCTATGGATAATTTTATGTATAATTGTTCATGTCGAGTATTTTTTTTTAGGTTCATTAAGCTAGCTTACATTTCTGTCAATCTGAAAATAATAAGGTAAAAGTGAAGACAATAGCTGCAAAGCGAAGTGAAATGAAGACTATAATGCTTCCATAAACAAATAGGAGGGAGTTTGATGAGCTTGAGTCTGATGTGAAAGAAGACATTGATGTTTATTTTGTGGATAAGTACACTCAAATCTTCGATTTGGTATTTGGTCACCACTCTAACCTAGAAAAATAAGTGGTCTGGTATGGTCTAACAATTTTTTTAGAAACTATAAAATTTTTATATGAGAATTTAAGCACCTTGATGGATGCAAGGACGAACCTAACTTGTGATCACTCTATTTATAAGTTTTTGCTGCTCTTGTCACTTTTTTAATAAAATATTGAGCTTAGAAAATCTGTTAATGATACTTTTACTTCAATATTATTAATTTGTTCCAAATTTTGTAATATAAATTGATGATCGTTAAATATTATTAATTTTCTTTAATTTTATTAATTTGGCATAAAAGAAAACTCTTTTGAGAAATTTTTAATATATATTTTCAAAATTTAAATACTTAACTCCGTGGATGCACCACTTGGCATGCAACCATTGGTGGAATTCCATAGACGAGGATTGCAACGTACGTGTTCCGCGGCTCTCTTTTGTATTTTTGTTGTCGTCTAAGTCGGTTTACTTCTCTATAAAAGAAATTGTTCAACGCACTTTTTTCCAAAAGAAAAAGAAATGGCCGCTGACGAAACTAGACTGCATCTTCTTCCTTCTTCAATATCCAATGCTGATGATCTGCATGCTTGGAATGCTGCAAATGAGATGCTACTTAGTTCTTCAACACACTCATTTAATCCTAATTCTCACCAACAGGTAATTATTAATTCTTTTTCCATTCTTCTTTTATTTTGATAGAGAGCGAGAGAGAGAGAGCGAGAGGGAGGGAGAGAGGGAGAGAGAGGGAGAGCGAGAGAACGCGAGAGAGAGAGAGAGCGAGACCGAGAGGGAGAGAGGGAGGGAGAGAGGGGAGAGAGAGAGAGAGAGGGAGGGGGAGAGACAGGAGGAGGGGGGGAGGGGGGGACTATTATAATCGTTTACAATATCAATGGATGTTTTCTCCCTTTAATTTATTTAGTTTCAATTTTGTTGTTTCTCATCCTTGTTATTTAGTTCAAGTTTAATTTGTTTCTGTACTTTTATCTTTAGTTTTTAAATTATTTTTTCTTAAGAGATTATTAACAAAATCTTAATTATTTCATCTTTTGTATGATGCAGGATAACTTGGCTCCATCAAATTTGAAACGGAATAGGACGACGGCATTTGTAGACTGGATAGTGTATGATTCATCCAATAGTACACATCTGGTTAATGATAATTATAAGAGGATTGAAGCAAAAAAAGAGAAGCTTAAAGCTTCAAAATTCAATATTTCTTCTATCCAAATTGGATCATGGAAGGTCGTAATTATTTTTCCACACTAAATTGCCGAACAAAAAGCAAATTCATTTTCATCATTTTTTTTAGATTACCTTTCGAGTTATTGTGTTCTTATAATTTTTTTCTTTCATGTTGTTTTGATTATTTCCAGAAAGAAGCTAAATATGAAGGAGATTTGGTTGGAAAAATCTATTTTAATAGCAGGAAGTTGGTGTGGGAAATTTTGGAAAATTGTTTGAAGACAAAAATTGAAATAAAGTGGTCCGACATTACAGGTATCAGAGCTACTTTGATCAAAAATCAACAAGGAGTCCTGGAAGTTGAGGTAATATGTTCTGTTTAAAAAAATTGTTTCTTTTTTGACTTTTTTTTTAAGTTTAACATTCCAAATTTAAAATTAAATTAATTAAAAAAATTTATTTTTTTCTCAGTTAGGAAGACGACCAACATTTTATAAAGAGAGAGAACCACAACCAAAAAAGCAGACAAAATGGGGTCCATCACCAGATTTTACAGACTATCAAACTCTACTCTTTAGGTTTGAGTAATTCATTTAATAAATATAATATATGTCACAAAAAGTAAACTTATTTTATCATTCATTTTTTTAATTCTTATAGGCATTATATTCGATGTCCACCGGGAGAACTTGACGAACATTATGAAAATCTTCTACGCCGGCAATGTTTTTCAATTCTCACTACCGATGAATTCGATATTAACGAGTCGACAATACCTCAAAATCTCCCATTAATGTATCTGAATGGCGTCCCCTCAACACAAATTCAATCATATGATCAAAACCAATTTGTTCAAGGTAAAGAAGATTTATTTTATTTTCATTTCTCTTTGTTTATTTTTATTTTTCAAACATTTCCCTGATAAATTTAAAAGAAGTTACAGATTTCTCCTTGCCTATCAATAATGAGTCTATGAGATATCATGTGGCATACGAAGATCAAAGAATGGCATTAGATAATCAATACGCAAACAATTACGTAAAGTCGTTCGAGTCGAACGAACAATTTCAACAACTAGGACAGCCCCCTACTTCTACGACTAGTGGCTTCTCGAATGGATCAACGGTTCAAAGTATTGATCAAGAAATAAATATTTTTGAGTGTAATAGTGATTTTGGTATGCTAGCTTATGAATGGAAATGAGATTAATGGAGAGATCAATCTGCATGATTAATGTACTTTGAGTTTAGGGAAGACAACAGACTTATTTCAAGTATTTAAGGATTACATTGACTATTCTTCTAAATAAATAGACTATTCTTCTGAATAAATAGTCATCTCAACTATTATATATGAAATGCTTGTATTTAGGGACAAAAGGCTGGTCATGGTTCCACCGAGACGAAGAAAAAATAGAGAATGTGAGCTTCAATTAAGTACATAAATTTCAAGTACAAGTGTATTGTGATTATGACAAAAAGAAAATTGGAAAGAGGTATCAGTTGATTTTGATTTGTTCATTGAGGATATCAACGTTACATTAATATTTCTGAAGTTAACTCAGTATCATATAACTTATGCATGAGTTTTCTTCTGCTATATATACTTTAATTCTTAGTTTAGTTACACGGTGGGTTGTATTAGTACAAAGAAGTAACTAATGCACGAGCTCTTTGTCTTATTTACTAAAAAGAATCAATGTTGAAATAAATCAATGGGATATCTCATATAAATCATAAATATTTAAAGTTAAATTAGATTGTGCATAGCTGATAATTGGTTCACATCAGAATTACCTTCAATTCTCATAGAATCGGTTCAGATATGAATACACATTGAGTTTCTCTGCAAAAAACCTAGAGAGCACTACCCCTTTTGACGGCTATGGAATGATTGATGGGGTAATGCATAATATAACATATATATATCATACCCTTCGGGAGACAACTCGGCTTCTCTTCAATAAGAATACATAATCATATATTCTCATCATAGATATTAGATATGAATGGTTGAGATTAAATCTCATAAGTTGGAAACAACTGTATACCGGTATTGTATATCTAATTAGATCATAAAATCGATGTATATAATTTAACTCATCAAGTAATGATAATTACACTGCAATCCCAATTAAAAGAAAAATTAGTGCAAGGACCATAAAATAATAAATTTTATTTTCATTAAAAAAAAATTTCAACAATCTCCCACTTAGTCTATGCACGTCAAGTTGTTTTAAAAATATATATATAGGATTACAAAATAATGTAGAAAAGTCGAGTGACCACTCTTTTATTTTCAAAAACCATAAGTATCAAAATAGATGTATTAAGACTTTAGGGAACACTCTCATTGATGGACCTCCTTAATTGATCATGAATGTTTAGACTGGTGATATATTAGTCTAGGCAGTTCTATGCTCACAAAATCAACTCAATCTAGGACTTGAGCAAATAAAGTGTGGTTTTACTACATATAATGAGCATGTGTAAACTGCATATGATCTTAAATTAAATATATCATCGTTGTCTTACTTGATACAATCAGTGCCTGTCACCTAGACATATTATAACAAACCGCTAACCACATGTGTAGAGTGAGGGTTTACCGATATGGAGCCAATCCCATATCTAGCCCAAACATTGGAGCTTAAAAAACTCTCAGGCAATATAAATAACAAGTGGACAAGTTGTATATGTGTAGATATATGAATCATCATATAGATGCATCAAACTTCATTAAACTGACCAAGTAATTATCACATACTGCAAAAGAGTATCAACTATATTATGACACAAAATGAGAAAGTGTCAAAACATCATATAATGTCTTAGGAATATTATTCTGGATCACATGTTCTTACAGAACACTTTAGAAGAGTGTCCTTTTATTAGGGAGTGTGCAAAATGGATTCATCATTATACAAGACACTTCAATGTAATCTATTCGTCATTGACATTCTCATATACAAAAAAATGCACTTGATATTTATAAGCCATGCTCAGTCAATCCTCATTCTTCACATACCTTTTAGCATCCTCATTTTCACAAAATAACAATAAATTCTTATGAATCCATCTGCAATCTTTAGATCTTCAATAAATTTCTTTAACCAAATAACATGTTTATTCACTTCATAGTAAATTAACAACTCTGCATGTATTTTAGAATCTGTTAAAATCAATTGTTTTGAGTTTTCCTATGACATAAACACCTTGAGAGATGTAACTATAAGTCTAACTTATGCTAGTTGAAACTAGTGTAGTATGTACCAAAGTGGCCGATCACTTCTAAGTTACAGATGATCTAAAATTACACATGGATCTGTTTCTCTGAATGTGCTTACTTTCTTCAAGAGTTTCAGATAAGCTTGAGTTTTTCTAAAGGACTTCAACCACATAACATATATAGAAACGAAACATGCCATCACCATATCAAACTACCAACTACATATGTATATTGTTTAAAATTGACTTGGATTTCCATACTCGACTTTTAGGACATTGATTTCCAAACAAACATGTATCCCCTTTTATAATTTAAACTTCACCATGCTAACAATCTACCGTATTAAAGGTCTTTAACACCTCAATAGATTCCCTTTCGTATAAACCGAATGTATCATGTTGGGCATAGTACTCTTAAAGCATGTGTTTAGATATTTTTAATATGAAATTAATGAAATTATATTTGAATAATTTATAACCACATAGAAGTTACCATAACCAAACTAACTAAATAATAACTAAGGAAAGAGAGATAATAAAACATTATTCATCCCTTTACATGACTGTGGGATATAAAGAAAGAAGATTTTTCGAGATGGTGGTGGTGCTATTTTTTTAAGAGTGTTTACGGTTCGGTTTGGATGATTTTTTGGTAAAAAAATGAATCGAACCGAAACTTCAGTTTGACAATATTGACGAACCGAATTGTGAGTTTTGGTTCAGTAATAGTAATAAAAATAAAAAAAATTAAAACATAAAGAATATTATTGTGAAAAAATCATATATAACTAAAGTTTTATTTTGATTCGGTTCAGTTTTATATGAAATTATGTATAAAAAATAAAAAAAAATAATAGAACATTAAAGTTTTGTTCGGTTTGAAAAATGCCAAAATTTCAAACCGAACTAAAACTTCAATTCTTTAATTTAGACGAACTGAACTTACATAAAGAACTGATCGAATCGATCATTTTCAGTTTGGTTCGGTCGATTTGGTATTAAAAATTTTACCCCAAATTTTTTGAACTTTCTAGTATAGTATTACTAAAGTTTTTAATTTTATCATCAAAATTGTGATTTACATGCTTTAAAATACAATTAAATAATTATATATTAATTGTGGTTTTCTCCATCATAAGGATATTAGTAGTGGGAAACCAAACATTTTTCCCAACAGGACAGTTTCCATATAGTATTTTCATATTCTCTATCAAAGAAAGAAAAAAAGATGGAAAAAGGAAATTACATAGGCTAATCTTCATCTTCGTCTTTCAACTTATGATAGTCAACGTTATGAATCAAAACGAGTTGATTCTAATCTGGAAGATCAGAATGTTGTAAACAAGAGACTTGCATCGACATTGAACCCCTATTTCCAACAGATAATTAATTAATCTTTTTCTTTCCATTTCTTGTTTACTTTCGTTATTCAAGATTTCGTTTTGTTTTATTTGCTTCTTTATTTAATTTTCTTCATCATGTTTATAAGATATGGAAGCAAGAATGCAATTCTAATTCCAGAACTCATTTAATGTACGTATTATATGAAGACATTATAAGGCCTGTGAATTAAAATCTTTATTTTTTATATTCTATTATTATTGGTTTATTTTAGTAAATAATTGGATTAAGATGGGATCTGAATTAAAATCTTTATTTTTTTATATTCTATTATTATTGGTTTATTTTAGTAAATAGTTGGATTAAGATGGGATCTAAGAAGTTTTAGTAAAATGCCATGATCTAAGATGCAAAACATTTGAGAATATCGACTTTTATTAGTTTATCTAATCTGCCTATCAGATACATTCGGTTAAGATTGTCGCTGCAAAGTAGTTCCTTCTAGGCATTAATTAATTGATTATGGTATTCAGGAAAAAAAAAGAATTTGGTGTAGAATAAGTTAGATTATTATACTCTAAATTTGATTTTTTTTTCTTAGGATTTTCTTGTCATTGCTTCTTGTTTTTCTTCATATCATAATAATATACGGCAGCATGAAAACATCAAAATTGGATCATGGATTGTAATTATTTTTCAACACAAAAATAACTATACCTAACCAAATTTAGTTTGCATGTTATTAACCCTCAAAACCAATTTATATATGTGTTTTTAATTAAAAGTGAATTTTATTTTGTAGAAAGAAGCTAGATATAAAGGAGAATTGGTAGGAAACATCTATTTTATGAAAAGGAAGCTGGTGTGGGAAATTTTGAAAAATAGTTTGAAGAGGAAGATTGAAATAGCGGTCTAACATTATAGATATTAGAGCTACGTTGGATGAAAATCAGCCAGGAATTCTAGAAGTTGAGGTAACTTCCATTTTCTTTCTTAAGAGTTTCTATTTAATCTTTTTAAGATAAAAATTTATAATCTTGCTTCAAAAATTATACAAATTATTTTTTATTTTTTTTCCAGCTAGCAAGAAAACCATCAATTTATATAGAGATTGAACCACAGTCAAGATATAGATAAAATGGTTACAATCACCAGATTTTACTGATAATCAATGAACTCTATTATATAAGTTGTGTAATTTCTTCAGTGTTTGTATTATAATTCTATTAAAAATCAGTTTAATCATTTTTTTTTAATTTCAGGAGGCATTATATTCAATGTCCATAAAGAAGATGCATTATGAGAAACTTTTAAAATACGACGGAAAATCTCTTCATGTTAAGCCAACAATGTTTCCCAACTCTCACTTATACAACCTTTCATGATCGTGTTTTCAATTTCATACTCTCACTTCTACAACCTTTCATGATCGTGTTTTCAATGTCATTTAATAGAAACTGACAATCCTCAACCTTTCATGATCGTGTTTTCAATGTCATTAATAGAAACTGACAATCCTCAAGACATGTACTCTTTAATTTTTGAGAAAGTATCGAGTTTATGAGATGAGAATGATAATTTTGCTTTAATATTCGTTTCATTTAAATATAATATGAAATGCACGCCCCTTCCTTTACACATAGACCCCTATGCACATCACGCAATTGTAGAAAAATTGCTTTTAGGCATGAAAATGTGAAAATGTCAGTACAGAGTATTAATCATTCGACTATAATAAGACCATTTTTATATCATAACACAAACGGGAGCATGTAAGAACTTCAAGACGATTTCTTTTATAATTTCACAAGGCATTATATACAATGTCCATCAGGCCTAGATATCATAGAATTATTACCTTAATTATTTGGCTGAAGTTTAAATTACCGTTATAGATGGACGGTAGCAGTCTAGTTTTACGAATCAGTTTAAAATCTTGAACTGAATCTTGAAAACTTTAAAATAAAAACACGAAAAAGATTCTAAACCTGAACTGAGATGAATCGGATGAATATTATTACCCAATATTTCTATTTCTTTCCGCTATAAATACGAATATCTACCAAAAAAAGGCATGTTCTCCCACGAAATTCCTCTACCTTCGGCTCTGTCAAACAACCATCTCAAATCAACCACCGATATATGACAATCTTTATCTCTCATCTTCATCTTTGTCTAATGAAGCTGATAAATAATTCAAAATGAAGCCATCCAGATCTCCATCGAGAACGGAATCAGGGTCAGAAACCTCATAATTAGTGCGGAGATCTTTCACCATCCGGTAAGGCTGTATGGGAATTGAAGAAAAAGGCAATGGAAGTTAGTGAATTCTGAGAGATAATCAACGGTACCAAGTAATCCAATTCGTTTCGGGATAAAGGGAGACGTACATGGAGTACGTAACTCCGAATCTGACTGCCCCAAGTTATATCAGTGAGAGATTGTGTATGCTGGGAATTCATCTGAGCCTGGCGAGCCATTTCAAGCTGGTCTAGCCGAGATTGAAGCACCGCCATTGCTGATGCTTTATTCTGATGCTGTGATCTGTGTTTACAGTAAAAAATTATCAACTCATAGTGATAAAAACTGAGAGTTTTCCAGTTCTTCCGATATATAATATGTTTTAAGAGAGGTTTTCATGGATAGACTTCTGAGAAATAAAAAATCGATATTTGGAAGTCTGGACTTTTTTGGCGAAATTAGACCTTTATAGAGGAAAGTTCTAGTAGCAAGTCCCCACTTATTTGAAAATTTCTGCTGAAATTGGTGTGTGCAAGACCATATAGTCAAAATATTTTGCAACAATGGGGTGTAACAATTGTTAATCTTAACTCAGAATGATAGACCATGATTTAGCAGAAAATTTTTGCTAGATCATGGTGTAGCAAGGGACAACTTCCATTTTCCCGATTAAACGATGTCACATTTCACTAAAAACATCTCATGGGTCCAAAAATCTTTTTTTTCTGTTCTCATGTTATAATGCATAAAAACCTTTTGAAGAGTAGCACTCTCAAACTCGCCCTTAATCAAGGGATTTAATCTAGCTGTAGTTCCTTCTAATAGGTAAACACACTAATTTTCATTACCTTTCATTTTGACAAGTTGCAGTAACTCCTGTAGGTATATGAACTATCCTCACAGCACTCTCTGTTGTATTAACATGCTGACCTCCTGCTCCCCCAGCACGAAACCGCTCAATACGCAGATCAGATTCATTTATTTGAACACGAGTGGATCCATCACAATTGGAATTACAGCGACTGCGGCAAATGAAGTATGCCGTCTTTTATTACTGTCAAACGGAGAGATACGAACTAACCTATGTACTCCAACTTCTGCTTTGGCATATCCAAAAGCATGTTCACCCTCCACTTTAATTGTTGCTCTCTGGAAAGAACAGATTGGTCTAAAGTTAGAAAACTAGTAACCGACTCTAAAAAGCTTCAGAGTTAAGACATTATGTGAAAATACAAAGCGTCCTCAAAAGTGAAAGAAGCTGCGGACGCATAAATGCATGCTATTCATCATTTTGCTGGTATGCATGTGTACATATGTACATTATTGAAAAATAAAGATGATAAAGAAAGGTTGGCAAGAACGTGAACCTTGATTCCTGCCATCTCACCAGGCATTTCATCCACAACAGTAACTTTGAATCCACGCCGTTGAGCCCACATTTTATACATCTGCATGACCATTGCTGCCCAATCCATGCTCTCAGTACCCCCAGCTCCAGCCTGAACCTGAACCACAAGCCGAAACATCAAACTTGTTTGCCAAAAGACACGACCACAACAATTGTACCAATCAAAAGATAAATAGTTTAACCATAATAATTGTTCAATCTCAGAGTAAAGAGTAATAAATTTTCCAAAATGTATAGGCTGCTACTCAAGGTGTCTATCTGCTAGAGTACGAGAGGTGCAACAAGAACAAGTACGAGACAAGTACAACAAAAACAATTCGGTAACCTCTATATAACAAGAGCAAGAATCTTCATCCCGCGATAACAAAGCTTCAAGCTCCTTCTCTTTTGAGATTCTTCTCATCTTAAGTAGAGCCTTCAATGATTCCTGCAATGGGTTCACAATCAACCATATTAATAAATCAATGTTTGGTAATCATGTTATACCTTAAAATGAAAAGGTCTACTTTATCAAAATATAAATTGTAAGTTATCTGATTGAAAGCTAATGACATTTTTTGTTCCCATGGGAGGCTTAAATAAACAAAAGTAATGCCTCTTCTTAATTGCTAAAGACTATATCCACAACATGTCATTTACATCAGACCATTAATTAAGGCTCAAATGCAGAACATGGAAAACAGAAAAGAATACATGCCTAGGAGATTAATTTAGGGCCCACCGATTCCAAATCTGCATCGCTCTCTTCACGAGCTAGTTTTATCATGTCAATATGCTCAAGCAATTCTCGCTCAAACGCCTTCACCTCTTTCATTTTACCCATAAGTGAGCCATGCTCACGGCTTATCTTTCCTGCATGTACAGGATCATCCCAAAGATCTGGCTTATTCAGCTCCACTGACAACATTTCTAACCTCATCATCAATTTCTTCCACTGTCAGCACAAAGAATGCACATTAGTGCACGACAGAAAACAGAAAATGGGTGTACAAACAAATCCAAAATCTCAATTTCATTCAGATTTTACTCTAATAATATGACAACAGTACACAAACTGAGTGGAAACACGAAATAGAACAACAAAGAAAGGAATTGACTAAATTATGATATCAGAACTTGAGAATGAAAAAACAGAGCAAAGATATTTCAGATAAGTAGACTTTCAAGCTAAATGACCTTTAACCGCTTCTTAATTAAATGAATGGATTGAGCAATTGCAGCAGCATGACTCCTCCAATCACCCTCGTTCTCGTCAAGTATTGACCACTGGCTCGCGATGATTCCTTCAACCGTAAGTCCGTCAGACGTCGAAGGTTCAACAGCCACCTGAGTACCAAACAAGCGAACCAAACTAGTTGAAATGAAACCCCTACATAATCCAGATGTAGTTTTCGCCGTTGGAAGCATCAATACAGGATAAAGGCCATGAACCTTCTTCTCAAAATCACCAACTCCCGTTGCCAAAACCTCGCCCTTCTTAACCAAATGAGAGGGATAGCGATTTTTTGAACCAAGTTCCGAAACCTTTTCGTCCGAACCACGACGATGCCTAGACAGCAAAAACGACTCTTCCGCAGTCGGATGCGAGAATTGTCTCCACTGTGACTCAATCCAATTCAAAGGGGCAGAATTCGGCTGACACCCACATTGTCTTCTGGAGGAGGGAAAGAAAAAGGATGAGACTCCAATATCCAACAGCGTGTGATTTTCATCAAAAACTGAAGAATTTTGGGAGTCCGTAGAAGGTGAATTTCTGGGTTGATGATGGTAAAGAGAAGAGAGGAGCGGGATTTTGCAGTAAGAATTTCGGAAGAGAGAGAAACGTCTATTACATGATCTTTCTCTGAGTATGTAAATTGACATTTTCTTAATCCAATTGATGGGAGAGCAAAGAGTTCATGAGAAAGATTAGGGTTTACAAGGGTTTATCAGATCAACCTTTTGGGTAGAATTATTTTTTCGTTTTTTGGTCAAGGCTTTTGGGTAGAATTTCAGAATGCAAAGAAGTGTACGTGTAACATAAATTAGGCGGAGGCACGTGCTTTACACGTGTATGGTCATCATAGTATCATTATGTAGACAGTTGGACAATTTTGGGTATTACTTACAGACATACAAAAATTGAAACAATGACTATTAATAATTATATATAAGTCATATGTAAAAATTTATAAAATTACATATATTTTATTGTATTAATAATTCTATATAGGTCATATAAAAATTTTATAAAAATACACATATTTTATCGTATTTATATATTATGAGTGTTATTTATTTACATGAAGAAACGTAGATAAAGGACAACCAACTTTATCTTATAAAAAGTTTCAAAAAAACTATCTTACAAATTATTTCACTAAAGGTCATAAAACATTAAGAAGTAATTTCTTCCTCTATTTTATTTGTAGGTTCTATAGATATTGGAGGCATTTTAGACACAAACTGATTCTTTATACTCTTATATAATATTTCAGACATTTCAGACATTACATTAACGCATTAGAAAAATTGTTTTATCCTCTTATATAATATTTATATATCTTTCTACAGCTTTTCAAGTTGAATGTATTGTTTAGCTCATCTTCTACTGTAAATATGGACATTCATATAAGCAAAAGTATGAGTGAAAAATATCAAGAGACAACTAACTACACGGAGATCTCAATAGAGAGACAAAATGAATATGAGAATACCACGGAGATCTCAATAGAAAGACAAAATGAATATGAGTAAACCACCAAAGAAACTTAAACAAACATGGAAACTAAAAGAACGAGACATTTCTCAAATTAGATGGAAGTCAAAGCCCACAGGTTCAAACGATGTGTGCGAATAATCTGCCTCTGGAAACTCTATAGAAGCATTTTGGAGACGATATGATCCTCCTCCCTCGACTCTGTGGTGGACTCTTATTTTTGCTTATATGAATGTCCATATTCACATTAGAAGATGAGCTAATAACACATTCAACTTGAAAAGCTGTCGAAAGATATGAAAATATTTTATAAGAGGATAAAATAATTTTTCTAATGCGTTGACGCATATCAAACTGAATAACATATTAAAAAAAATCAGTTGTGTCTGAAATGCCACCAATATCTAATGGCATTAAAACTAAATCGTCCAAATGCATTAAGTGGAAATTTGGAAAGTAGACATTTTTTCATAGTGTTGATGTAAAATAAATCATTAGACCAATTTAATAATCACAAAACAATAATTTTTTTCACAAATCAAATTTGTCTAAACGTGCGTGACTCGCCAACATGATTTTTTCACAAAATTAACATTACAGTAAGTGAAGTGTTAAAATGTTTTGTTCTCAAACTATTTATCAAATATCAATTAAAATAAAGTAAAGTAAACAAATAAGTTTAATTTATCACACTCGCACCTCCCAATCAAACCACAAATAATTTAGGGCCTAAAAGTTTAAAATCATAGTCTTAAAACCTAGTGAAACCCATGACTATCACTATGAATCTCACCAATAATAAAGTAAATATACAAAATTTCACCTTCAAAGTTCCTTTAAACGGGTATATAGATGGTAAAAGCCTATTGACGCAAATTATGGATTTCTCATTATATATGCAGATAATCACTTGAAGTGGAAAACCTACCTTGAGCGCCCGCCCAAAGAACTATAATAAAGCTTCTCGTTATGAGACGGGGGGAGCAAACCACAACTCACATACTGCAAAGAAAATAACGCTTGGTCGTTGAATCATTCTAAATAATTTAGTTCAAATTTAGTCGAATTCAATAATTCCCATCAAATGTAAGGCTAATTTTCTACTATGTTAAAGAATTTACAGCATATTGGACACTCTAGTCCTTCCTACCAAGAACTGAAAACGCCTCATCATCAGAGCGCTCAGAAGTAACATGAAATGGTTTCATGGACTTGTTTTTCAGTCCAATATTTTTCACGCATGGAACTAGAAGCAAAATTCAACATCCTGGCAATGAAAGGCGAAGGAAACTACAAAAACAACATCATCTGGGTTTTTTTATTACCCGTATACCCCAAAGAGTACTTTCACTCTAGCTTTACAAAAGAAGGGAATTAAACTCAGGATGACAATTCAGATACAATTAAAGAACAAAGTACAAACACAAATGACCAAAGTACAGAGACAATTAAAAAATTAAGTACAAACTCTTGTAAGATGAAAAGATGAACCAAACTCTTGTAAAATGAAAAGATGAACCAACAAATACGCATACCAAAAATGGTATAACACAATGTGAAATTAGACAACAATTGGTTGATAAAGTACTTAAAATGTCTAATTTAACTATCTATGATAATATCTTAGACCCTAAGAACATGCAAGTACTGCACCACCAAAAATTCAAATTATCATAGATACAAAGATGTATTAATATAGGTCAATGGAACTCAAAGTAACTATCATGGCCGCTGAACATTTTACTCCCTTTTTTCTTGTCCAAGGAATAGACACAGTAGAATATTCGTCTCACTTAATATCAGTCAATTAATCCAATATTGTCAAGAAAATAACTAAACTTATATTTTTACTGTGTTCTCAGAAATAATTAATTCAATTAATACATGAAATGGATAACTTCAATAACACAATCGGATAGTTGTATGTTGTTGTTGATGCCATCAAAATTTGACTTCGTACTTAATGCAAAATATAAATTGATTTATAAGGTTAAAAAAAATGATACCATTGCATAGTCACTTGCAATAAGATAAGCATACAGTAAACCTCTAAGAATCTAGATGGTAGTCTCAAAAACATATACTATTTTATTCTACAAAACATTACAAATTAAGATGGTCCGATTTAGATTGAAAAAAAGGGATTGTAGCTGAAAGTCAAACATCAGAGACTGTAATAAATAGATAAGAGCAACGAGTTTGTTTCAATATCAGAAATCGGGAGAACCTTTGATTATTTACCACCCAAGCTATTTTATACCATAAACTGAACATATCCAAAACTAACAAGGTAAGGAAAAGAGAAGGTGAAAAAAGGTGCAATTTCAAACTACCCCATGACACCAGATCATCAATTGAAAACAAAATTCCAACAAAAGCCAATCTAATCAACAATCCAAGATCCAAAGAAAACTCCAAATCCAATAGCGAAATTGAATAAGAAGACGCAACAAAAGAGACAACTATAAGTCCAATAGTTAAATTGAATGAGAAGACGCACTTTAAGAGATCTATTAATATGAGATATCAACATGGATATGTGCACTGATATTGAATAAAGGCTAAAGCTCTATCAAACTATGGTGTATGAATTGATACCAAATGATAGATGTAGTACCCAGTAGACAGAGTGAGAAAGTTCAGCTAGAAGTATCGACATAGTCCCAAGTTAAATAGAGATTTGTGTCGGGAGGTGGTCATGAAACTATGCATTAATATTAAGTGATCTACTAAAGGTTCATGTGTTGATTACATCATATCAATTATATGCCAAAGACTTGTTCTAGAAAGCCTGAAGAGAAAATTTTCTTAGAAGCTGTTCAAATATACGACAGAAATCTTCACTTTGAACTTGGGTCCACTCTCCAGACCACAAGCAGTTTTTGATCTTATCAGCTTCAAGGCAATCAAGAAGAAAATCAATAATCCACCAAATAAATAAAGATCAAAATTTCACAAAGGCAATTTGCATGAAAGCCAAGGGGATTTAAAAGTGAAAAAAGAAATACCCTAATTAAACCTCATGTCTTAAATCTTTTATCAAATGCTATTTCCAGTATCCAGTGTCATCTCTCGTGAAAACTATCATCATAGAAACAATCAGTCAATTCAAAATTTAACATATTTGGAATGTATTTTCATCTATTGGATCATCGTATATCAAAATATTTTTCTCACCATCATCATCTTACTGTTCAAATACAATTATGTAGTATATGCTCTATCAAAGAATTGGCCAATCCAATGCTAAATGCCTAGTGAAGCAGCAGAGAGCAATAGTAAAAGGAATTAAGAAATTTCTTCTTTCAAATGCATTACATGTGAGGAACAGACACAGAGACATATGGTATGAAACATCAACTTAATATTCAGAATTTGGATAAAAAAACTAACCAGAAAAGAAGATGAATCGATCATCTTGCTTTCCAAACATCAAACAATAAACATAATAAACAAAATACAAAGAGAAAGTGAACCTGAAAACATAGACAGCCAACCACAATATACATCGTGAAATAGCACACATACATTTAGAATAATTGAACAAATAAGATAAAGCAATCATCATTACCTCCGACAACCATATGCAGCAGCCAACGTGAAGGCACGCGACTGAGAATCTGAATGCACGTGAGTCCCATTTGATATGAAGCAACCCGAATCCAGCATCTGAATGCACATGGTTACTCATGGATTCAGAAGCTCAACAATTCTGATAGCTCTTCAGGCACCTCCACGACAGGAAGCTAGGACACCTAGCCTGTACAAGTGTTAAAAGCATAACAAAAAGGAAAAAAATTAAAGGATTAAGTCGAAAGCAGCCGTAAAGTTTGAAGCGCACCGTTCGATGTAGGACTTTCATTGACAACGATGGGTCTTACAAAGACATTCCCGCAATCGTTGCCGGACGGTACCTTCACGTGGACAAACCCTCCAGCCAGCGACAAGATCACCGAGAAGCTTAAAGAACCTCTCACATGGTGCCCCATAGTGCAAGAGAGAACCCTCCACATCTCATCTCTTTTTGGCACAAGGTCAGTGAGATACAAGCAACCAACGGTTCAGACGTAATCCCACCAACCAACTTAACGGTCAAGATTCAATCAAACTAACCCAAAAGTATTAAACACACAAGTGCTCAGATTGAAGCAGTCCAATTGCTTATAGGCATTCAACATTTACCAAGAAGGAATTGACTCATACACCCCTCATTGGACCTAAAATTTACATCTCAACTACAACTACCAACGCACAGGTAAATTTGTGATTTAGCCCACATTGGAGGGTTAAGCGGGACATTTCATCCCAAGCAAGCAGCTACAAACCCACATTTTTATAAAAGTAAGAAATAAATGGGTACATGACGACACAAAATTAAAACACCATAATATAAAATGACATCTCAGTATAGTACCAGATGATTTACCTTGATATTAACAAAGAGAGTAATTTGTGTTTGCCTAGCCTGACTTCATATGACACTCATATGAGATTTGATATTTATATCGAAATTGATACTCAGTGTTATGTAAGCATGACCTAAAAATAGATAATGATATTAGAGAGAACCTTATGAAGAGATTGATGAAAAAAAAAAGATGATTTTAAGACTGCATAGTTTTAAAACAAATTTGGGGTTTTTTCTATAAATGAATAGACTACATTATAGTTATTGTTTAAGAAAATTATCGCTGAATTTGATGTTTTCTCGGCCACGGTCTAGCTAAAATATTTCACCAGACTATAATTTAATAAGTGTTAATTCGCAACTTCATAATCCAAGATCATGTTATAGTAGAAATTTTTTGCTAAACTATGAACTAACAAATGCCAACTTAAACCTAACTCCTACAAAAAAAATGTCTCATTTCATTAAAAATTTAACAATGAATGTAATTCTATTTTTTTTCTTTCTCAAATGTCTTTTCACCGTAATTTCTCTTGATTTCAACGTGTCTCGATAAGGGTCCGGAAATAGAACTAGTAGAGGAGGCTTGTGTACCAAATTTTTTAGCTTACAATAACTTAAACACATTCACTAGAGAATAGCACATATTCACTAGAGAATAGCACATATTCACTAGAGAATAGCACATATTCACTTTAAATCTAAAAATGATAGAAGAATAGAAAAACTGACATTTGTTTACAATTGATAGAAATGAGTACATCTGACCCTCCTGGTAGAAGTTTTTTGTGGTTGGAATTACAGTTATGAAATTTTACAGTTAAGTTTTTTTTAAGGTTAATATATTAAAAAGGATTAATCCATAATACACAAATCTTCTATAATTAGCCACGGCTACAAGGGCTAGTCTATCAGCCACTAGATTACAAACTCTATAAACATAGTTAACAATACAATTTGAATGGATATTGAGTTCTGTTATGATGATTTGAATGATATTTCCACATTCTGTATTTTTCTTTTTATTTGACTTTAATGCAACAACCGCTTTTGCTACGTCCGTCTCTAACACATTGATCAAGATGCCTTCTCCCGAGCTAGCTTGAGGCCTTCCATTATCGCTAAAATCTTCGCCCCGAATACATCCATAGCAGCATAAAAAATAAAGTCCAGCTAACATTACCGAACCATGTTGTCACGGACTATAATGCCTATACCCGTACCTCGACGAACATGAAGCATCAACGTTCATCTTTAATGAACCTTCATCCGGCCAGACCATTTAGTTATTACATTACCTGAATCTCTCCATTTCCCCTGGCACCGAGGATGAGATTTGGCCCATTATCGAAAGAAAATCTCGGCTCTACTGATAATTTTCTTCTCCACCATACCAAAGCCTCTATGAATCCAAGAGTTTCTAGAGTACCAAATGAACCAACATATGCATCCAATTAGTGCCAAATCTTGCCGCTTGAGATTGAAAAATTTCACTTCAAAAGTATTCAAAGGGTCCTGAGTCTTTAAATTCCAAAGACTGCTCTCCAATTAATCTACGTGCCTCTCTTTTCAAACACCTTTTATACGTGTACATGAGAAAATGGAACTTTACAATTAAGTTGTACGTTCAAAAATTTGTTAGTTTTACCGTCTTTGATAACTCAATAACTTTTGTTTCATTTAATAAACTCTCCGTTATTAAATTTGGTGGCATCTTAGATAGATGAAATGCCACTCTCTATTCCACTTCCGCTCCTTCCACCCCGACGCTTCTTTTTCTCCCGCAAGCACAAACTCTTCTTTAAGCCCTTCCACTCTCTGAGCTTCGACCCGGCAGCCATGTCCGACCAAGCTGGCCCATCCGAACCCAATTCGTCAAACATCCCCATAATTGCTCAGAATTACCCTGTTCCTCTCTCACCTCCGTTGCCTCCTATATCCAAGAATATAGAGCTTGCTAGAGCGCTCACTGCCTCTTCCAAATCTAGCCTCTTAACTATTTTGCAATCCGATTTGATTTACGAGGATGAATGGCTCATCGCCGTCAATAAGCCTCAAGGAATTTATTGCGAGAGCGTTTTGGCCGCGATTCCCGGCGTTCTCAGTGACTCAGCCGATCCAGTTCAAACGAGTGAAGGTCTAGGTTTCATTTTTACTTCAATTCTATCATATTGCTTCGTCTATGTGCGGTGGCTTCAGTGGTTATTACTTAAAATAGGCATTCATACTCTTTCTCCATTACGTTTTAGGCTTTAATATCCCCAAATTAGCGAGTGAAATATTTTCAAAGTAGTTATGTTTCTCTTTCACTAGGTATGTTCTGAAATTTGAGTCGCAATCGAATGAGTTGAAGGGATTCAATTGCTTGACAAACTGATTTACTTGCTCGTTTGTTAGTGAATAATCGGAAATTTATGTTGTTCATCAGTAGTTTATTCTTTATTGTGTTCTTCCAAGTTTTTGGACTTTGGAATATAGATCTATCCTTTATTCCGTAGTTCATTATTGATTCTGACAAGATTTTTTATTTCGAATTTCAAATATCCTCTAATTGTTTTAGACTTGAACTGTTGGTCTAGGTTAGTCATTGAAAGCTTCTCAGTATGTATCTGAGTTTGGAATTTCTCGATATCAGGCTCCCAAGTTAGACCGCTAGAGCTTCATCTAGCTAACCGACTTGACCGTGACACAAGTGGAGTTATGGTCATAACAAAATCACACAAAGTAGCTTCTAAGCTAGTGAAGGCATTTACTGATCACAAGGTTGTCAAAACTTACGTAGCCTTCTGCATCGGTTCAGCTCCCGTTTGGAAAAATATCAAAATCAGATCAGGTCACGGTCGATCAAAATTTGGGGCGTGGCGTGTCTACGCCACGTCAGATGTTGGCCGCTCATTACCTGGTGGCTCAGTTGTAAGAGACATGGAAACGTCTGTGGAAGTATTATCAGTAAATGGACAGGGAAACTTTAAGGAGCTTTCTGAGTTCAGAAAAGACGAAGAAGAAGAAGATACAATTATAGTTGAAGAGAAAGCTATTCATAATGGGGAGTCTCAGAATGATGAGATTTTGATTAGAGCATGTCCTCGCAGTGGAAGAACGCATCAAATCCGCTTGCATTGTCAGTATCTTGGAATTTCTATAAGAGGGGATGTGAAATATGAGGGCGTGTTTGAGTGGAAAGGGAAAATATATGATGGTCATGAACTTCATGCTGAAAGCTTGTCTTTGAGCCACCCCGTTACAGGTCTTCCAATCAAATTGACTGCACCTCTGCCTTCATGGGCAAGACAGGCATGGCAGCCATAATTGCAAGTTGTATATATATTGAAGTTTAGAAAATTTATTTGGAAAACATCATCCTTATGAGTTTCTTCTGAAGGAGATGATTTAGATACAGAAACTAAACCTGACGCAGAAGACCGGAATTACTGAGACCAAGGAAGGAAGAAAACATGTGGGCTTCGGTTGTTTTAAACTGGATTTATCTGAGTTTACTGATAAGTTTATTGATGGAGATTTTATTTCTGGATACAGGAGGAACAGGATGAAGAAAGCATGGTGAGACTCTAGAGATAAATAGCTGCTTGAGAAATGTTGAGTGCTGAAAATTACTGCTTAGACTTTCTCCCTCCCTCCCGTTTTTTCTAAAATTTCCAATTTCCCATATACGATCCAGTTTATTACAACGTAACTATTCCTCCGAATCAATTGTACTAACAGTCATGATTCATTCTTTGTAAACTAGTTGCCAATACATCTAATTTTTGTACATAATCGTCCATGTGACGATATGGACCGACATAGAGTTTCTTAAACAATTATATATATATATTCAAAGTTACATTACAAATCCGAATGAAAGCATATAATTTGAATTTACGACCTCTAGGGTATGGGGTGTAGATGCTTAATCAACTGCGTCAACCTAACTTGTTTTAAATAATTATATTATATTATTTTAAAATTTTGCTACTAATCTATTAAGTGCACTCAACAGAAAATGAAGAAGATCAATATTAAAAATTCTGATTAACAATCAAAACTTAGGTTGATACAAAATATTGAGTTTTCTTGTAACAATCAAAATTTAAATATAGCATGAAGTAGAAGAGAGATGGATTTCCCCATTATATATGAAAGAGAAATCACTTATTTTTAGTGTCTTTAAATTTGTAATATGTTGTTTTAAAAAAAAAATTGGTAATATATTTTTTGCAATAACATTCAGATGTTATGTAATAGATTTTTTTAGATAAAATTGTTGATAATAAAAATCAATAGCACTGGTAGATCACAACTACCCATTAAATAATACATAATGGATTTCTAAAACGTTGGAAAATGAACAGTTTCGCCACACTTTTCCCTTGACTTTTCAAGCTTGAAAGTTGGACAACTTATAAGGTTTAAACCAGATTTTTCTACGCAGAAGTGAATGAAATGGAGTTGACGGTTCCCATTTTTGTCTTCATTGCAATAAATTACCGGAGTAAACCCAACTGCTTCAGTTATAGCTCTCCTAATATCGTTATAATAGTAAAAAATTTCATTATCTGGTCTAATCCCTGAAACAATTGTCCAACCAAACATGTTATTTCTTAAGCACTTGGCTATTTGATTTGGCTTCACTCAATCAATTCAGACATTTTAATCTAATGTTTGAATCAATATTATTCCATAATATAAGATTAAAAAGTAAATAAATTATGTACCTTTGCCTTTAAGAATTTGAAGAAGATTTAATCTATCCTTTAGATCTAGAGCCGTTTGGAAGTATACGTCTTGCACAAAATTAGAACAAGTCCCGAATATTTCCCAATTGTACTTGCAATTCTGTATGGTAGTCTTGCTAGGACAAGCTAGTGTTGGCCAATGTTGCCTCAATATTTTCTCACGAGGTAACTAAACAATAAGGGCAATGTGAATTTGAATTAGAAGATAGGTATGTCATCAAATTTAGTTTATAAAAAAATTATTAATTATAGGATGGATTTAATATAAAATTCTTCTCAATTAACATTTTTTATCGTAAATCAAATCAAGTTGGGTTTGCAATAACCTCAAGCTTATTCAAAGGCTCGTCGTTACACTCCACGGGATTTTTACGCCCGTATTTGATAGGTTGTAACCGATGAATGATAAAATATTGTTTTGGTTTTCCCGTTGTGGGATAGCAGCAACCCTTCACCGTGTTGCATGCAGATCCCGGCCACTATATGAAATTGATCTTCATCTTTTAGTAATTTAACAAAATATATGAAACTATAGAAAAATTAAGATCTCATAGAAAATAAAAACATTAGTGAATCATCGATCATATATACCTGTTGACTGAAATAGAAGAAATCAAAATCAGTAAAACAAAACCCAAAATGAATCTGAATTACTAAAAGTAGCTGAATTAAAAGGGCAAAGCCAGGCTTCATAATCTTCCTTCAGTTGTTTGAGTTTTTGTGATTATTGTAGATTTATAGGGAGAATTTAAATTTATGTACAAGTTAACATTGTTTTGTAATTTATATTATATTTTGAAGAGGAAGATTGAAATAGCGTGGTCTAACATTATAGGTATTAGAGCTACGTTGGATGAAAATCAACCAGGAATTCTAGAAGTTCAGGTAACTTCCATTTTTATTCTTAAGACTATTTAATCTTTTTAAGATAAAAATTCATAATCTTGCTTCAAAAATTATATAAATTATTTTTATTTTTTCCCAGTTAGCAAGAAAACCATCCGTTTATACAGAAATTGAACCACGGCCAAGATATAAGACAAAATGGTTACAATCACCAAATTACTGATAATCAACCAGCTTTATTATATAGGTTTGTGTAATTTCTTCAGTGTATGTATTATAATTCTATTAAAAATCAGTTTATTCATTTTTTTATAATTTCAGGAGGCATTCAATGCCGACCAGGAGAACTTGACATACATTATGAGAAGCTTTTAAAGTGCGACGAAAATCTCTTCATGTTAAGCCACCAACGTTTCCCAACTCTCACTTCTACAACCTTTTATCGTCATGTTTACAATTTCATTTAATACAAACTCACGATCCTCAAGACATGTACTCTTTAACTTTTGAGAAAATATTAAGTTTATAGGAGGAGATGGTAATTTTCCTTAAATATTCGTTCCATTTAGATACAATATGAAAGGTGGCAATTGCACAATTCCTTTACAAATAGACCCCTATGCACATCACACAATTATAGAAAAATTTCTTCTAGACATGAAAAAGGTCGTCGCTAAAATGTCAATATCGAGTATTAATCATTGGACTATAATAAGACCATTTTTTTATATTTTAACACAAACTGGAATCTGTAGGAACTTCAAGCTGATTTCTTTCATAATTTTAGAAGGAATTATATACAATGTCCATCAGTTGGCGTAGATATCATATAATTATTACCTTAATTATTTGGCTTTAGCAAGTTTAAATTACTGTTATAGATGGACGTTAACACTCTAGTTTTCAGAATCAGTTTAAAATCTTGAACTGAATATTGAAAACTTTAAAATAAAAACACAAAAATGATTCTAAACCTGAACTGACATGAATCGGATGAATATTTCCCTTTCTTTCTGTTACAAATACAAATATCTACCAAAAAATGAACGTTCTCACCCAAAATTCCTCTATCCTCTATCAAACAACCATCTCAAATCAACCACATATTCATTGACAATCTTTATCTCTCATCTTCATCTTTGTCTAATGAAGCTTATAAATAATTCAAAATGAAGCCATCGAGAATGAAATCAGGGTCAGAAAACCCATAATTAGTATAGAGATCTTTCAAAATCTTTCTTTTTTTGATATGCCGCTCCCCGAGCAAGGAGTGCCATGCACAAGCGGAGTGAAAACAAAGCCAAAGCAGGGGGAATTCTTCATTAAGGGAAATCCTTTAGTTGTGTAGTGAATATAGATGCACGTCTTTCTTGTTCCACTAGCTAAGACCAAATTCTCGCATGTCTCTTTTGTTATTACAACCTTCCTTTTCAGTGTCAAAGATCATAAGCTATGTGAAAATTCCCATTGGTTCTCGATTGTTCTTAACAAAGATGGCTATTTATTTAATTCTTTAGGTAGCACCACTAGATGTTCTTCAAGGTGAAAATTCTTGTATCATGTATATATGTACATATTTGCAGCTCGGATGAGTATTATTGTTTATATCGCTACGGCTATAACCACTTTCTTGGCCACATGCATTGATTAAGTGAGAGAGGACTCCAATATTGATCGAGGATGAGCCCTGACTTGCATAGGTCCTTGGTTTGACCTTTCGTAGTGGTCCTTGTTTTTTATAAAGGGAGCTAGGCCAATTTCACCTTAATTACGTCTTGAAGGTTTCAATATTTAATCATTAACAAGATGCATTGACACAATAATTAGATCATTACACTTACATATTGAGATTGTGGGGTCGAGTCATAATATCTTTAATTCTATTGAATATTAAAATTTAATGATTTTTTAGTACATTTATGAAATTTAATGGACTAAAAAGATAATTTTTATGCATTTTCCTATTTATGTACAAAACCTCGGCCCATTATGGGGATAAGTGGCTTTGGGGGACGAGTCACTTTATTCAAATGGTATGTCAGAATATTATGTTAATATAATTAATTAACTTTATTCATAATATTTTAAGAGTATTATTTAATCTATTCTATATCTAAAGTTATAGATGTTGTAGAAACATTTTAGACAATAGTATCCGTAATTATTTTTTAAATTTTATTTATTATCATTTCAGTGTATTTATTATATTAATTACTCATATGAAATTTTTTTAACTATTTTATATTTATTATCTGAATTATTTATATGAAATGTGTTTTAACTATTTTGTTTAAACTATCACCTTTAAAGATATTTTCACCTAATTATTAATCTAAAATCTTAAAATAGTAATTATAAACAAAAAAAATAAGTCTCAAATTAACCTAATATTTCTTTATTATCATTTTTATGTATTTATTAATCTAACATGCCTTAAAAAGTGAAAAAAAAAGTTTTATTGAGCGAGAAAAAAAGTTTCTTTATTGTACTTTTTTAAGTTAACATCACAAAGGAAGTCCATGTTTCAAACAAAAAATTGACATTATAATAATATTTATAAAATTTTATATTCACGTGCAATAGACGTCTCAAAAACTAGTATAATTAAGTATACTCATAAAATTTTGAAAGATACTGAAACTATTAGTTGAGTCAGTCATAGTTAAATTCTACTTTCATGTGAATATGAGAATATTGATTGTTGATGTTGAAAACTTCAACAGCACATATGCGTGTCTCCCTTGTTAAGCATGGGCATCCTCCTGACTGGGGGAATGTACAATGATGATGGTGTGTATGTTATTCCCTCTGGCTGGAGTTCCTCACGACCTCAACATCTGCAAGAGACAAACAAAAAAGCCATAGAGTGGGGGAGCTGGGGGTGATTGCCCCGCCTAAGGGCCGACGATTCCTAATCTAGTATCTTGGCATTATTTTGGCATAGTTTCCTTAAGGGAGAAAATGGCATATCTCTTCTATCGATCAAGGAAATAATATATACCTGAGTCCTCATAATAGGAGGAAGCATGTCGAAGAAGCCCCTTAGAGGAATATTAGTGAAGTTTTGCGAGATACGAATCCTGCCTCGATTGTTGTTGATTGGACGAAAGGGATGTGACTTTGACATAAAGTGATAAGCATGTAATGTCGTAATGACCGGACGGAGGCTATCCTGACATTTTGTCATGGCAATCGGACCTGTATGGTGCTGCTTTTGGCTAGTAATGATGATCTTGGTACTAGAGGCTAAGGAGATTGCAGAAATACTATCACACCAAAGCTGAGGAAGAATCTTCAAGGGAATATGTAAGTCTTCAAATAATTGTTTGATCCATGATTTCAGCAGCAGTTGAGGCCAAGCTTTTGTATTCAGCTTCGTTGGAGGATTTTGAAATAGTGGTTTGTTTCTTGGCATACCAAGATATAAGATTGTTGCCAAGGAAAATAATAAACTCATAAGCTGATCGACGATCTTGAAAGTCGCCAGCCTAATCCGAGTCACAATAAGCATTGAGAGAGAACTAATCTTTCTGAAATTTGATTCCAAGATCTGAGCTCCCTTTTAAATATCGTAATATATGTTTTACAGGAGCAAGATGAACAGATGTAGGCTTATGCAGACTGGCAACTTTGTTTACTGCAAATGTAATTTCTAGACGAGAGAAAAATAGGTATTGCAGCCCTCCAACCAAGGTTCTGCATGGAGTAGGATCTGCGAGAGGAGATGCATTGATGTCATAAAAATTCTCCTTGAGAGAGGGGGTTTTGCATGGTTTGGCATTTGTTAAGCGAGCTTTATCAAATAAGTCCAAGATATATTTATGCTGAAAAATAAAGATTCCACTAGAAGATTGATGAATCTGTAGACCTAACAAAATTTTACTGATCCAAGATCAGACATTTCAAATTTAGTATTAAGATTAGACATCAAATCATGTACTAAATCAACACTGGGTCCGATAATAACAATATCATCAACATATAAAAGTAAATATATAATAGAGGAACAAGATTCATAAATGAATAAAGTGCTATCATCAACCGAAGCAACAAATCCAAGATTATGAAGATAAGAGGTAAATTTGTCAAACCAATTACAATTACCGTAGTAAAAATTCCGACCGGACCGATTCGGTTCAATTCTTAGAAATTCAGCACACCTCTAGAAATAAAGAAAGAATATTTTTTCTTCAAAAAAATGAACTTCGATTTGGTGATATTGATGAACTGAACTGAATCAAATTGAGAGTTTTTGTTCAGCAATAGTAATAAAAAAGTAAATCTTTTAAAACATTGTAAAGAATATTATTGCCAAAAATAATATAAAACTTACGTTTTGTTTCGATTCGATTCGACTTGATTTTATATGAAATTATGTATAAGAAATAATAAAAAAATAACCTTTCGGTTCGGTCTGAAAAGTGCCAAAATTTTAATCTAACCTATTCTACACATGTATTTACATTGATTTTTATATATTTTTATATTGATTTTAATATTCACTCAAATCATGGCAATAGTCAATTGCTTGAAGTAATTAAAAACTAAAAACACGAAAGAAAAAGGTTGCTTATGAAAAGAGAGAAGGTTAATTAAACCCACATTTGTCCGCCCGATCAACTGAAACGTCAAATTCCTATAGAATTTGACGTAAACATGTGGTCGAGAACGCTTAAGAATTTCCAGTTAATGTCTATGGGGGTTGGAGTTGTGCTAGGTCAAGCTCAAACATCCATAGGAGGTGATTCATCTCAGTACATAGAAACAAGTATAATTGAGAAAGGAGATGGGAAATGAAGGCTTCATGTAACAAGTCAACTTGGAGATGAAATGAAAGAAAGTGTTGAAATTGTGCGTACTGTTTCAAGATCCATATTGCTTGAGAATGAGCTAGATATAGAATTTTTATATGAGAACTTAAGCATCGTGATGGATGCAAGGACGGACCTAACTTGTGATCACTCTATTTATAAGTTTTTGTTGCTCTTGTGACTTTTTTNGCGAGCGAGAAGGAGGGAGAGAGGGGGGGGGAGAGTGAGAGAGAGGGAGAGAGGGGGGAGAGAGAGAGGGAGAGAGGTTTTGTTCGTACAGAATCTGAAAATAAATGAGAGACAAACATCAGACAAGAGGAGAGAGAGAGCAAGGGGGAAAGAGAGAGCAAGGGGGAGAGAGAGGGGAACTAATGTGCTAGGTCAATACATAGATATTGTAATCTTCTAAAATATCAATGGATATTTTCTCCCTTTAATTTATTTATCTTTAGTTTTTAAATTCTTTTTTAAGAGATTGGTAACAAAATCCTAATTATTTTGTCTTTTATACGATGAGGATAACTTGGTTTCATCAAAATTGAAACGAAACAGGACGACAATGTTTGTGGACTGGATAATGTCTGATTCATCCAATAGTACATATCTGGTTAATGATAATTATAGGAGAATGAGACAAAAAATGAGAAACTTATTGAACAAAAACCGAATTTATTTTCATCAATCTTTTATCATTTTAATGTCTTTTAATTAATAATGTTTATTTGACATTACCTTTCAAGTTATTGTGGTCATATAATTTTTTTTTCTTCTGTGTTGTTTTTATTACTTCCAAAAAGAAGCTAAACATGAATGAGATTTGGTTGGCCAAATCTATTTTAATAGCAGGAATTTGGTGTGGGAAATTTTGAAAAATTGTTTGAAAACAAAAATTGAATTAAAGTGGTCTGACATTATCAGTATTAGAGCTACTTTGATCAAAAATCAACCAGGAATCCTGGAAGTTGAGGTAATATGTTCTGTTTAAAAAAACTATTTCTATTTTGACTTTTTTTTCATTCCAATTTTAAAATTAACCTAATTAATGAATTTTATTTTTTTCCCAGTTAGGAAGACGACTAACATTTTATAAAGAAAAAGATCCACAGCCAAAAAACAGACAAAATGGGGTCCATCACCAGATTTTACAGACTATCGAGCTCCACTCTTTAGGTATGAGTAATTTATTCAATAAATATATATATGTCACAAAAATAAACTTCTTTCATTATTAATATTTTTAGTTCTAATAGGCATTATATTTGATGCTCACCCGGAGAACTTGACGAACATTATGAGAAGCTTCTATGCCGGCAATGTTTTTCAACTCTCACTACCGATGAATTCGATATAAACGGGTCGACAATAGCTCAAAGTCTCCCATTTACGTATTTGAATGGCGTCCCCTCAACACAAATTCAATCATATGATGAAAACACTTGTTGAGGGTAAGAAAGATTTATTTTATTTTCATTTCTATTAATTTATTTTTATGTTTCTAACTTTTCTTGATAAATTAAAAAGTTGCAGGTGGCATACGAAGATCAAGGCATGGCTTTATATAATCAATACGCAAACAATTACATAAACATGGGTCGAGCGAATAATTTTAACAACTAGGACAACCTCCTACTTCTATGACTAGTGGCTTGTCGAATGGATCAACGGTTGAAAGCATTGATCAAGAAATAAACTATTTCGAGTGTAATTATGATTTTGGTATGCTAGCTGATGAATTATCAACTGCTCAAAGCATTTGTCAAGAAATAAATATTTTTTACTTTTTCTAACCGTTAGTGCGTTTCTCTGTTTAAATAAGTTTAATTTATACTGATTTCTTTGGTTATGGCTCGCCAACCTTTTACTAATAGGAATCAAATCATCTACTCTAATAGAAATTCCAGTAGTAATAAATGTCATCTGATAATGTCTTGCCTCCCATAGCTAAGACAGGTATTTGTTTATTTTTATTATTTTATTCTAAATTATATTCTCAAGATAATCTTAATCCTCAACATCATGTATATCATAATCATCAGTGTCACCCTCTCCCACATCACTTGATTCTCCAATCCGACGGCTGGAAATGACCCCCCACTAATTGAGTTGGAAATACATAGTTTAAACAATTTTTTTGTTGCATCACCAAGTTTTTCTTCTTATTTATTTTGTCTGTTTATATAACGGTGAGAAGTCCTTATTCACACTAATCAACTAATCAAACTGCTAAACTTTTGTATCAAATTAAAATGTCTACTTCTTTTTTTCCCTTCAATTTCTGCTTAAATCCTACTTTTCTTTGTTAATTTTGTACCCAAACTGATGTACTTGAATCAAATTTAATATGTTTTCTATAGAAATCAGTGAATCACAACACTTTAAGTCTAAACTTTGTATAATTGTCAACGGCAGACCAGAATGATCGCCAGCGTAACAGCGACCACAAGCAAGGGCGATGTCATAAAATTTTCAAAGGGGGATAAATTATGATGAAAAAATATATAAAATTACATGTTTAGTAAAATTCGAAATAATGGAAATTATTTATCCATTTATCTCATTATGCATCTAATTTTATAATTCATAGGTTAAAACATTCACTCAATGAAAAAAACTGAATTAATTACTAAAATTATGGGGCAAAAGGAAATTAAGTTGATAGTTCTAAAATATTAAGAGGGAAAAAACTTATATATTTGACTGATTTAAGTATTAAGTTACTAACATTTACTAAACTATCTTAAAATAAAGGGGACAACTGCCCCATTTTGCTAACGATGGACTCATCCTGACCGCAAGTATACACGAGGAGGTGAAGCAGCAGCGGCCCTGTATGTTGTTAAAAATTTTAAATGGGAAAATGTAGGGTAGGGAGGAGGGAAATGGTAGGGTATTGATGATTGAAGGGTTAAAATTCATTAGGTTAAAAATTAATAATTAAGTATAATTAGCATCCATGTGCATCTCATGAGGCGTCCATGTAAACAACGTGGATGGAAAAATTAACTGAGTTTAACGGAAGGAGTAAATGAGAATAAAATTTTAAGTTAATGGATGAATGTAATCATATTAAAATTTAATGATTGTTTCAGTACACTTATGAAAGTTAATAGACTAAGAAGATAACTTTTAAGCATTCTCCTAATTATGTACAAGGCCTCGACCCATTATGGGGGATGAGTGATTTTCGGGAATGAGTGACTTTGTTCAAATGGTATGTCAGAATATTTTCACCTAATTATTAATCTAAAATCTTAAAATAGTAATTATTAATAAAAAATAAGTCTCAAATTAACCTAATATATCTTTATTGTCATTTTTCTGTATTTAATAATCTAACGAGCCTTCAAAAATTTGAAGTTTTGTAAGATACGAAGCCTGCCTCGATTGTTGTTGATTGGACGGAAGGGAGGTGACTTTGACATAAAGTGATAAGCATGTAATGTTGAAATGACCAGACGGAGACTCCTGACATTTGGTCATGACAATTGGACCTGTAGGGCGCTAATTTCGGCTAGTAATGATGATCTTGGTACTGGAGGCTAAGGAGATTGCAAAAATACTATCACACCAAAGCTGAGGAGGAATTTTCAAGGGAATATGTAAGTCTTCAAATAATTGTCCGATCCATGAAATTTCAGCAGCAGTTGATGCCAAGCTTCTGTATTCAGCTTCGTTGGAGGATCTTGAATAGTGATTTTTTTCTTGGCAGACCAAGATATAGGATTGTTGCAAAAGAAAATAATAAACTCAGATTTGATGGACGATCTTGAAAGTCGCCAACCCGATCCGAGTCACAATAAGCATTGAGAGATAATTGATCTTTTTAAAATTTAATTCCAAGATATGAGCTCCCTTGTAAATACCGTAATATACGTTTTAGAGGAGCAACATGAACAGACATAGGCTTATGCATAAACTGGCAACTTTGTTTATTGCAAATGTAATGTCTAGACGAGAGAAAATGAGGTATTGCAGCCTCCTTGATGTCATAAAAATTCTCCTTGAGAGGGGGGGGGTTCATGGTTTGGCATTTATGAGGCCAGCTTTATCTAATAAGTCCAAGATATATTTATGCTGAAGAACAAAGATTCCACAAGAAGATTGATGAACCTATAGACCTAAGAAGAATTTTACTGATCCAAGATCAATCATTTTAAACTTAGTATTAAGATTAGATATCAAATCATGTATTAAATCAACACTAGGTCCAGTAATAACATGTCATCAACATATAAGAGTAAATATATAATAGAGAAACCAGATTCATAAATGAGTAAAGAGCTATCAGCAACCGAAATAACATATCCATGATTATGAGGATAAGAGGTAAATCTCTCAAACCAAGCCCGTGGGACTCGTTTGAGACCATACAAAAACTTTCTCAATCTTCAAACATAATTAGGATAGTTAGGGTCAATAAATCCTCGAGGTTAAGTCATATACACTTCTTCTTGGAGAGTTTCATGAAGAAAAGCATTTTTGACATCTAATTGATGCAATGGCAAGAATTTTGAGCAGGAAGAGATAAAATAAGTCTAACAGTAGTGGATTTGACAACATGGCTAAATGTTTCTGTATAGTCTATACCTGGTTGCTGATGAAAGCCTTTAGCAACTAACATAGCCTTGTATCTAGCTATACTCTCATTTAGATTATGTTTAAGTATGTAAACCCCCTTGCAACATACTAGATTACTATTGGGAGGAAGGGGAGTTAAGGTCTATGTGCCTTGTGTTTTAAGAGCACTAAACTCTTCAGCATAACATTCCTCCAATTTATAGACTTACTAGTAACAGTATAAGAAGTGGGTTCAGTTTCAAAGCTAACAGATTTAACAAGTTGAGAACTAGCTAAGTAAACTTTCTTTTTACTAATGCCAGACTTGGCTCTAGTTTGCATGCTATGAGTATTACTAGACCTAGTGGAAGCAGGTAGAGAAACAGAGGGTGCAGTATTGTCAAGATGTAAATCAGAATGTAAATGAGCATAAATATTATTTATAGCAGGTATATCAGTAGTAGGAGGTAAATCGGAATGTAAAGGTGAAAAAATATTATCATTATGCAGAAGAGAACCAGAATTAATGAATACATTATTATAAGTAGTAGGATTATTAATTTTAGAAGCAAGAAGATGAGAAACAGGAGCAACAGAAGCCATATTATTAGTGCAAGCATCAGTAGCAGACCCATTATTACCTAAACCAAAATTAGATTAACTATGTGAACTAGTGGGATTGTGCAAATTACACAGCAATAAGGATAGATAATCATTAGAAACATGCTTAAAAGCAGATACAGTCAGAAACAACAGAGTTAGCAAAGGGAAAAGATGTCTCATCAAATATAACATTCCTAGAAATAATCATACTGTTACCAGAAGGATTGTAACAAATATATCCTTTTGAGTGAAGATAATAACCCAACAAATGTTCAGAATATTTATGAGTATTATATAGTTTAAGTAAAGGATAACAAGCACATCCAAACACTTTTAAAGAAGAATAGTGAGGAGGCTTACCAAATAGCTTTTCATAAGGAGAAATGTTGTTTAAAGAATGATATGGTATCCAGTTTATTAAAAAGACAACAACAAAAAAGGCAAGATACCAGAAATATAGAGGAACAGAAGCAGTAATCATCATACTAAGAGCAGTTTCAACTATATGTCTATGCTTAAGTTCAACTACCCCATTGTGTTCAGGGGTATAAGAACAAGTCAAGTGATGTTGTATACCCTATGAAAAAAGAAATTTATACAAGATAGTATTGTTGAATGCACCCCACCATCAGTTCTGAATATTTTAAGTTTAGAGGATAAAAAATTTTCTACAAAAGGTAAGAAACTTTTAAACACAGTACTAACTTCAAAATTAAGGCAAAGGGGAAAATCCAAGTATATTTGTTTGCATTATCAATGAAAGAGACGTAATATCTATAACCTTCAAAAGAAACAGTGGGAGCAGGGCCTGAAACATTACTATGTGACAGTTCAAGAGGACTACGAGTAACAGTATGAGACAAAGAAAAGGGAAGCTTGGTCATCTTACCCTTGATACAACTTGTACACATGCATGACTTACAAGAAATAAAAGGAATGTTAGCCTTTTGAAGAACTCTACATGTATTTCAGAATCTGTTAAAATAAATTGTTTTAAGTTTTTCTATGACATAAGCACCTTGAGAAAGTAGGAAGATGTAAGTATAAGTCTAACGTAGGCTGGTTGAAACTAGCGTAGTATGTATCAAAGTATCCAATCGCGTCTAAGTTACAGATGATCTAAAATTACACAAGAATCTGTTTCTCTCAATGTGCTTACTTTCTTTAAGAGTTTCAGATAAGCTTGAGTTTTATAAAGGAATTCAACCACATAACATATATAGAAACGAAACATGCCATTAATACATCAAACTACCAACTACAGATGTATATTGTTTAGAATTGACTTGGCTCTTCATAGTGTCATTTTAAGACATTGATTCCCAAACAAACATGTATCCCACTTTTATAATTTAAACTTCACCATGCTAACAATCCACCGTATTAAAGGTCTTTAACACCTCAATCGATTCCCTTTCGTATAAACTAAATGTATCATGTTGGGCATAGTGCTCTCAAAGCATGTGTTTAGACCTTTTTAATATGAAATTACATTTTTCTTATAATTGTTCTTTTGAATTATTGTTGAATAATTTATATAAATATCTGGAAATTTCATATTCATTAATGAGACTATGATCTTGCATTAGTAGAAAAGGATTAAGATCATAGATAATGAATAAAATTGTCCGCAACATATTAAAGTATGAATTTTTTAATGAATGGTTGCTAATACGTGCCCACACACTCCCTAGTGTGTTTGAGGATTGGCTTGAAAAATCTTGGTGTGGATCTCGCAGTCCGTTGTTCATGAAAACTCTAGATTGTTGTTGGTAAGAACGCTTGATAGACAACAAGAGATATAATTTATATCTTTATATGTCTTAGATTGAATGTGTAAATATTTAGTGGATCCTATTAGAAAAAGTGTTTTTCATTAAAAAGTTTTTATTTTTAAAAACCGTTGCGTCGCAATTATTTTCGTTTTATAAATAAATAAATTTTTTTAAACCACCACGCCTCCTCCCCGCGCCACTGCCGATTCCAATAATTGGTGTTAGAGCTATCTTTCTATATGTATACATTAAATATTGTGCGGGTGTTCTTGCATTATTCATTATATATTTTGATATGTATGTATGAATGGATGGTTATGTTTTTTGAATGTATGGTTCAATGATGAATCGATGTATGATGACTTTTTCGTTTAGGCTTTGTTCTTATGTTTCCTTAAATCTTGTGTAAGTCGATTTTGGGACGTAGAAACTTTTGTAATTTTTTATTTTGAATATTATGTTGTAAAAATTCTGTACACGAGAAGATAAAGAACGCATGAGACGAACGAGGAGAAAAAAAGGAAAAAGGAACTCCATTAATGAGTTCTGGTGCCGGCACCGGTAAAGTGGTTGTCGGCACTGGCGTCGCCTGCTTTCCAACGGTAGAATTTCCGCCGTGAGGTACGTCGGTGGTTGGGCGTCCAGCGGTGGTGGCAGTATCCAACTACCACCGCCAGCGGCAATCGTTGTGATTGTCAGGATATGTTCCGTAGAAACCCTGACACCATGTTATCTTATCTCTGGGATTTTTCATGAAAACCCTAATCCTATATTTTATCTTTTAATTTTAAAATTAATGTAATTTTATTAGATAATGAATTGACTTTTCTAATTTCAAAAACTCACACGTGACAATAAAAAAGATGTGGAAGATTATTAAGTTTTTAGTACTTTAACTATATTACTATGTGACAGTTCAAGAGGACTACGAGTAACAATATGAGACAAATAAAAGAGAAGCTTGGTCATCTTACCCTTAATACAACTTGTACACATGCATGACTTAGAAGAAATAAAAGGAATGTTAGCATTTTGAAGAACTCTACATGTATTTTAGAATCTGTTAAAATAAATTATTTTAAGTTTTTCTATGACATAAGCACCTTGAGCAAGTAGGAAGATGTAAGTATAAGTCTAATGTATGCTGGTTGAAACTAGCGTAGTATGTACCAAAGTATCCAATCACGTCTAAGTTACAGATGATCTAAAATTACACATGAATCTGTTTCCCTCAATGTGCTTACTTTCTTTAAGAGTTTCAGATAAGCTTGAGCTTTATGAAGGAATTCAACCACATAACATATATAGAAACGAAACATGCCATTACTACATCAAACTACCAACTATGGATGTATATTGTTTAGAATTGACTTGGCTCTTCATAGTCTCATTTTAAGACATTGATTCCCAAACAAACATGTATCCCCCTTTTATAATTTAAACTTCACCATGCTAACAATCCACCGTATTAAAGGTCTTTAACACCTCAATCGATTCCCTTTCGTATAAACTAAATGTATCATGTTGGGCATAGTGCTCTTAAAGCAAGTGTTTAGACATTTTTTAAAATGAAATTACATTTTTCTTATAATTGTTCTTTTGAATTATTGTTGAATAATTTATATAAATATCTGAAAATTTCATATTCATTAATAAGACTATGATCTTGCATTAGTACAAAAGGATTAAGATCATAGATAATGAATAAAATTATCCGCAACATATTAAAGTATGAATTTTTTAATGAATGATTGTTAATACGATTCGCTAAGCATTTTAAATGCAAGTGATCTAGATCTGAATCACTGATGTGAACAGACATATTAGTGAAGTACTTTATGTAAGTAGATTATATAGGATAGGACCGATATTGATTAATATATTTATTAACTTACCGTTTATCATAAAGATTTAATACACATCAATCAGATAATCACATGTAGATCAGTCTAAATCATGAGTAGTCATGAGCTCCTATATATGTCTACTAGATCTTTTTATTCACTCATTAAGGTTTATTTGTGAAATATGCTAGTGACTTTTATTTTAGAGATTCAGTGACATGGATGGCTGAAACATAATCTTACAAGATTTAGAATCTAAGCTTTCCTAACAGATCGTATATTGATTCTTTTAAGTGTTAATTTTGAAATTGAATGGTTATTGAGGTCAAATTTATAATATGAATATAAATTGACCATTCATTAGTGAACTAATGGTACTTAAGGATCAAGATGTAATGAGAAGGGCATAACAGTCATTTTGATCAGCTCTAATTTACGAACCAATAATTAAAGAACAAATACATGAAGTAATTATATTAATGGACTATTCAAGATTATTCTGTAATTACTAAGAGTGTAATTCCATATTTATAGTGTTGTAATAATATAATTAATAAATAAGATTATTTAATTAAAGAGTTTAATTAATAATCTAGTTTATTGGAGCTTAAAATTATGAGGTCATGGTCCACGAGTCACCTGTGTACTACACAGTATAGGGTGTGAATGTTTCAGGACATAAGTAAATGAATAGCTTGCGAAAGTAATTAAATTTCTAAGACAAGTATACAATTACGAGATAATTATGTGATA
>QANY01012884.1:0-149991 GCA_003255025.1 Datisca glomerata
CAGTTCTCTAAAGTTTTCAAGTGGAAACATGCTTCCCTTTTACTTTAGCGTGTTTCCTTGACGTGTTAGCTTTATCCATCCATGCAGTTTTGTTGCATCATATTTGTTCTTTCAAAATGTTTGAGCTGTTCCTCTACTTCCATGATTGTTCAGATTCGTTTGTACACCAAGCCTAAGGGGCAAGGATCTAAGGGCCTTGGTTGGCACCATGCCAACTGCTTCATTGAACGGTCTCCATCTACCCAAGTTGAGAAGTTGTCTGGATGGGAGAGCCTCTCAGCTTCTGATCAGGCAGCTGTCAATGCCTTGGTTTCCAAGGTTCCTTTGAATTCAAATAGTGGTATGCATATTATGTACGAGAGGTTTATCTCTGCGATTGTATTACTTATCTTTTATGTTTACTGATAATTGTTACTTATCACTACATTTGTTATGCAAGGAACAGAAGCTAAGGCACAAGAGGATGAAGGAATGCAACAGTCAACTAAAAAAACACTTTGAGATAAAGCCAGTTGGAAAATAATCAAATGACCCACACAAGGGAACGAGTTTCTTTTGAAACGGTAAACAAAGTATGGTTTTATTTGTTGCTTTATCAATTGATCTGATCTGGAACATCAAGATCTTATCGGACGACAAGATAATGTCTATAGGGTACACGATCATTCATTCTGTGAACCAAAAAACAGGAAAACAGCACTTCCCAGTAGCTCTAAAGGTAAAAATATATAACCAGTTTTCAAAGATGAAAGTAGAATAGAAGAGATAATAAATCTATCAGTTCTAATATATGATACATTAAGACATTCAGATTTTCCATTATTTGAAACATCAAAAAAGAAATATACAACAAAATCTGACACATTTTTTATAATTACCTGTTTCAAGATTCAAATTTTCTCTCTTTTTTTTTTCTCGAATCTCCTCTTTTAACTCAAGAATCAACGGAGCATAATTACAACGTTTCAAACAGAACCAAAACTTCTAAATTTTCAATGATACAGAAAAATCGAGAACAAAAAAGAATTAAGTCTCCAGCTCTTACCTCTCAACTATGAGGAAGCTTCAAATTCTGGGTGCCAACAGTTGTTTAATATGTCTTTCTACATTCTTTCGGACGGAAGGATAGGGTAAACGTTCTATAACCTCAGCGCCAAAGGAGAACACGAGTGCCTTCCTAGCCATCTCGACGTCAATGCCACGCGCCTGGAAGTAGAAGAGTTGAGTTTCTTCCAGGTCGCTTATTGCAGCTCCATGCGAACACTTGACATCATCGGCGATTATTTGAAGATTAGGCTTTACATTTACAGTAGCACGAGGTTCTAGCAGAAGGCTCCTAGATAGTTGTCCTGCATCTGTCTGCTGTGCGTATCTGCAAAACAAGCAAAGTTTCATCCTCTAGAGGTTTTCATTGATAGATCCCTGAGAAATTACAGAAAAAAAATGATTTTTGCACCCCATGACAAGCTTTTAAAGAAAATTTTCTTTTTTTATACAGGGTAAAAGACTAATTTGACTCTTTTCTGAAAAAAAAATCTGCAGAGCTTAGCATTAGAATGCTAGACTAGACGAGTGTTAATCTTAGCATTAGAATGCTAGCTAGACAGACAAGTGTTAATCTTAATCCAAGAATTCTATAAATAACTCATAGACAAATGCTTTACAAAAAAAAAAAGAGATGTCATGTCGGTAGTTCCTCATATATTAAAAAAACGAAATTGGACCGCTGACTATTTTTAACGTAATGTCATTTTTATATTGAAAAAGACTAAGTTGCCTTCTATTCAAAAAATTTCTGCTGAACATGAGTGACTGCTAGATCATGGTCTAATAAGTGTTAATCTAAACGTCATAATGCTATACTACGATATAGTATAAAGTTTTGCTAGACCATGGACTAGTTTGGGGCAACTTAGCCTTTTTTCCAATAAAAAAAATGCTACATTTTGTCAAAAACATCCCACGAGCCAAAAAATCATTTTTTCTTTTCTCGGTGGTGTATCCGTCGCAATTTCTCAAGCTTAAAATGGAATGACGGGCTTAAAAAAACCATGCGGACTATAATTGACATCAAACTACAAAATTTTCTGTACTGACAGACAGTATCAATCAAACTGTTGTCGTTTTAGATGATAAACTGACACAGCAGCTAAAATATCTCAGAAAGAGTCGAAAGATGGAATTATTACCTATTGACCTTTACGTTGCCATCGAATATGGCTTGTCCTAATGAATGAGCTACAATGCATTTGTGAAGTTGTCGGGTATAACCCCGTGGATGGTCAAGGACAAGTCTACTATGCAGATCCTGCGTTTGATCGCCAATTGACAAGTGAAGTGTGGATAATTCTGTAATAGTCTCCGGTCCTAATTGCTGAACATGGACGTTGTGTCTGCTCAATTTCCCACCACTGCTCACCTCTATGAGCTCATAGCGACTGGCTGACTCCTGCAAAACAGATTTTGTTTTGGTTGATAAGTGTTAAAAGTATATTGAAGAAAACTCCAAGAAAGGGTAGTTACAACTTAAAGACCAGTTTCTAAGAGAAGATCGTGCGGGTTATTCACCCAGTTAATTTCGAATCCAATGTGGGAAACAAACAACCTAGCCACTCTCTTAACAAGCAGAGAACAAAAAGAAAAAGTCACAAAGAGAGTTTTTTATTCCTTCAAGCGTTCTATAGATGCTTTCCCTCCATATTATATGTGTAGATGGTATAAGTATTCCTAGTCTTACATGTTTAAAAGAAAACGAAGAAGAAAATTTCAAGTATGCATAATCAACGTAATTATTATGGGAACTAGGAAGTCAAGAATATCAAGTAATTTGTTTTAAATCATTAGAACAAGTATCATCAACTAGGACATCAGAATGCCAGGGAAAGTTGATCCTAAGTAGAAATTCAGGATTTACATCATAGAACTTTTTTCCAGTTCCTTTTCTCCCCGAGTTATGAATGATTTTTTTATCTTATTATGTGACACTAACCAATGACTTGCCTAGTTCCTAAGCCACATAACTGCTAATGATTCATTACATCATGGTAACAATCTAATCAAAAGACCAGTACAAGTATTTAAGGGTTCAGTACTTCCCATTAAGAAGTAGGATATGTATAGAACACAAGCTTAGAATTCAATTACAGTTAACTCTGTAGCTGGAATCCAAGTTTAATCATGAAAAGAGTAAATCCATGCTCATAGAGCTTTCCTCTACCAAACCACCCGTGCAAACCCAAATATACTACAACCTATGAGATCCCAACGAGAGTATGAGCCAATCTATAGAAAAAATTTATTCGGTGTGTATTGTAGTTCTTTTGATTAGAACCGCTTTTATCCATTGAAATAAAACTAGTTTAGTTAGTAATTATCTCACGCATGGAGCACTTGAATATAGTTTGCAGCATATTTCAATGTATTTGGAGATATATTATAAGAGGTTGGATAGTAGTAGAAGTGTTTCAAAATAACAAAATTTGTGCCAAACGTAATTTGTCAAATAAGTGCGAGCTAAAGTAGCGTTTTTAATGCATTTATGCGCTTTCAAACAACGCTCCTAACTCACCGACAGAGAATAATCGAGGGGTTAATGACATGAAAACAGTCATACTTAAGTAAATCCAATGACTTGCCAACTAGAAAAATTCAAGTCCAACTTAAGGGGATGTATTGAGAAACTAAACTAAGCAAGGCGTTGCATAAAAAGTATAATCACCCATGAAACATGGATAAATAAAAGAATAAATTGGGAAAAAACATATTACCTGCTGGACCAAAGTCCATTTTATATGTGCAGCTCCCATAGACTGATTCTGAATATAAGAATGCTTAACCTTTCCACCTCCTCCAATCTTCACCTCCAAAACAGAATTAGCCCAATAATACTTATTCCCATCCACACTCATAAATTCCTCAATTATATCAACCTCTCCTCTTTCCTCCACCAACACCAACACCCTTGGATTTGATATGGGTAATTTCTTCGACCCCTCATCGCCACCTTCACTCGAAAAGTACCTCAAATGGATTGGGTTTTCTACCCTACAACCGGAAGGGACATAAATCACTGTCAAATCCGGCGCCCCAATACCATTAATGGACCAAAACAAGTCCCCATCAACAAACCCACCATACAAACATTCAGAAACCCTCTTCGTAATACTCTCCGAAGACAGGTCCAGCAAGCTGCCTACATAAACCCCAATTGGCAATTCAGTCAAATTGGACCTTGAATTAATGAAATGGCCATCGACAAACAAAAGACTGGGGAACTGGGTATCTACAGGAATTTCAAGCAGAGCTGAGGGATGAGGTGGGTGAGAAATTGGGTGGATTTGAGAGTTCCGTATAAAAGAGGTGTCAGTGAAACGAAAAGGCTCGTCTTTGCGAGAGGGCCATTGGGTTGAAAGAAGGGTCTCTGAGGAAGAGTCCCTTAGCTTTTGGAGAGGTAAGGATGGTGAAGGAGAAGATAAAGAAGAAGGGAGGGAGTCTTCAAGGGTTTCTGCTAGCTGAAGAACAAATGGGTCTGAGAAACTAATTGGTGAAGGTTGAAATGAGACTCTGGTTTTGATTTTTGAATTGGGTGTGGATTTGGGACTTATGGGGATTGAGAAAGAACGGATCGGAAGGGTGGAAATGTGGGGTGTAAACGCCAAGATAGCCATGAGAGGGGGGGGGGGGGGACTGTTTTCAGTCTCGGGTTTCAGTGTTGAAATCCTGTAATCCAACTAGTAGGTCTGTAAGTAGTTCAGTAAGGTTAGGGGTTCAGACGAACCAGCGATTTTCAACTAAAAAACCGAACCGAACAGTAAAAAATGTGTATACCGTGTTCATCCGAGCCGTAAGGAACGAGGGCCGAAACGTACCGCCGAATATACAGTATCAGAGAAAATTACGAGAGTTGGAATTTTTTCACCTACCAAGAACTTTGACGGGATGTGATTCTCTTGGTCATTGTTTCTATGTCATATTTATTGATAATATGTCTAGATTCACTTGGCTTTTTCCTATCAAACATAAATATGATGTTCTCACTATTTTTAAACAATTTAAACCTATAGTTGAAAATATGTATTCTACAAGGATCAAGATATTGAGATCTGATGGAGGTGGTGAGTATACAGGCCTTCATGAATCCTATCTCACCGAGAATGGCATAACACACCAGAAGACTTGTCCTTACACCCTCAGCAAAATGAAATTACTGAGAGAAAACATAGACACCTGGTTGAGACAGGTTTTACTATGCTACATCATGCCTTTATTCCTTATACATTCTGGAATCATGCTTTCTCTACTGCTGCATACTTAGTTAATCGAATGCTTAGTACTGTTTTAAAGAATGAGACACCTTTTAACAGAATTTTTGGAAAATCTGTTGGTTATAAACATCTTAGAGTGTGTTGATTGTGCATGTTACCCTAATCTACAACCTTATATGCACAACAAATTTCAAACTAAAACAGTACAGTGTGTTTTTATGGGTTATGCCTTGAACAAAAGGGTTATCTTTGTTATGATAGAATTAATAAAAGATATTATGTTTCTCACCATGTGTTATTTGATGAAATAACCTTCCTTTTTGCTTCTTTTAATTATAGTATCTCTTCTACATGAACTCCACAGGATCTCACCAAGGTGACTACTTCTCTCTTCCCTTACTTTTCTTCCCTTAATCCTTCATGTACTATCTTTCATTGTCCCTCTCTATCTACTACTTCTCACTCTACTGCTAAATCTGTATCTGATTTGCATATTGTCTCTGGGATAGCTAATGAGCTACATATTGATTCTGATTTATCTATTTTGTTCACTGATTCTACTTGTTTACCTGCTAAAGCTATTGTTTTATCTCATGTTAATGATTTGTCTGCTTCTTATGATACTGACATTCACTCTACCAGTACTAACACTAGTGATGATACTGTTCCTGATTTCTATTCTCATTTACATGTTGATTTACCTCATTCTAGACCTTACCCTCCCTCCCAACCTCACGTTCAATCTATTCACCCCATGCAAACCAAATTCAAGTCTGGTATCTCCAAAAAGAAAGCCTTCCTTGCTTCTTCCTCTCCTAGTGAACCTACTTCCTTCACTAATGCAGCCAAAATCCCTGAATGGTTAAAAGCCATGCAATTTGAGTATAATGCTTTACTTTCACAAAACACATGGACATTGGTTCCCCTTCCGACTCATAAGAACCACGTTGGTTGTAAATGAGTGTACAAGTTAAAGTACAACCCAAGTGGTACAATAGCTCGATATAAAGCCCAATTGGTGGCTAAAGGGTACCACCAATAGGCTGATCAAGACTATGGGGGGACCTTTAGCCCTGTTGTCAAAAACCAACTATTAGAATTCCTTTATCTCTTGCAGCTACTTTCAGTTGGTCCTTGAGGCAGTTAGATGTCAAGAATGCCTTTCTCCATGGGCACATTGATGAGGAAGTCTATATGAGTCAACCACCTGGTTTCATTGATCCTAACTATCCTAATCATGTGGGTCGACTTCACAAATTATTATATGGTCTCAAGCAAGCTCCTAGAGGTTGGTTTGACAAATTCACTAATCACCTTTTCTCTTTTGGTTTTGTTGGATCTCTTGCTGATAGCTCATTATTTGTGCATACTACCTCTTATTCTCTTACCTATGTTCTTCTCTATGTTGACGATATTGTAATTAATGGAACTAATAATGCATATTTGATAAACTTGTTTTTACCTTGCAAAGTGACTTTGACATGACTGACTCAGGAGAATTAAAGTATTTTCTGGGCCTTGAAATACATAGGACGACTTCTAGAATATTTGTTAATCAGTCCAAATATGCTAGGGACATTCTTGCTAAGGCTGACATGCTATACTCTAAACCATGTCAATCACCTTGTAGCACTAAATCACCTTTGTTCACTCATGTTGGGTCTCCATTATCTGATATTACCCTATATTGAAGTCTGGATGGTAGTCTCCAATACCTTACCTTTACTCGGCTAGACGTCTGTTTTACTGTCAATCGGGTCTGTCAATTCATGCATTCACCCACCATTACTCATTTTGCCGCTGTAAAAAGAATCCTTAGGTATATTGTTGGAACTATTTATCAAGGCCTCCTCTTTAAGCCTGGTTCTCTTCACTTGCAGGCCTACACAGACACTGACTGGGCTGAAGACTCCTCTGATAGACGCTCTACTTCCGATTTTGTTGTTTATCTTGGTTCAAATGCCATTTCTTGGAGTGCAAAGAAGCAGTCCACCGTTGCACGCTCTTCTACTGAAGCAGAGTACAAGTCCTTGGTAAATACAACAGCTGAATTGACATGACTGAGACAAGTTCTTCTTGATATGCATATTTTCAGAAGCAAGCTCATGTGCTGTACTATGATAGCACATCAGCCATTGCCTTAGCTTCTAATCTGATTCTTCATGCATGAACCAAATATGTGGAGATTGATTTCCACTTTATTCGAGAAAGAGTTGTAAAGAAAGACCTACAAGTTAAACACATCTCTTATGAAGTTCAACTTGCAAACCTCTTTACTAAACCTCTTAGTACTCCTAGATTTTGTTTCCTTAAGGACAAACTTATCCTCAAGTCGAGGATAAGTTTGAGGGGGGATGTTAAGCAATATGAGTTAAAGGTTTAGTTTTCAGTTTGAGGGTAGTTTAGTCTTTTATTTATTAGCTGTTGTTCACCTTTCCTTATTATCTCTGTACTTTGACTTTGTTTGTTAATTTGTATTCTGCCCACTTAATCCTTCTTTTTTCTTCTTGCTTCATCATCTTCTTTCTCCTCACGACCAAGTGGCGAAAATTTGAAGAGTTAAGAAGTAGGATTTCGGAAAACTACATAGTTTTATTTAGGGGTTTGGAAAAAACTGACAACATGACTAAACCGTTCAAACTAATCAAATCATAATCTATTAGGATGGTTTAAATAGTAATAATGGTTTACTTTGGTTTTATTTTTACGAAATTATTAAATTTGATTTAGATCTGGTTTCCTTTTAATTTCATCACAACTTAGCTCAGCCTTCATGCGCAACATGATATGAACTTAATGAAATAAGACTCATTTATATTATTTATTTATTGATTATGTAAAAATTATCTTATTAACTAAGCTATCTAATAAAGTAAAACTTATTTTATTAAGATGTATTCTTATCGTGCATTAAATTTAATTTTAAATACAAAATAAACGAGACCGCCAACCTGACCCAAACTACACCGATAATTAATGGTTTGGTTTGGTTTACATATTTGATTGGTTTGGTATGGTTTGCTCATGTATCAAATTCTTTATGTTGGTTTTATTATAGAATTGATCTAAAACCAAACTAGGCAGCCCAATGTACACCCCTAGTTTTATTCACTTTTTCATCTAAATATGTGGTTCAATTTAATGATGTTCTTATGAAAATTACAACTCGATGTCATTGGCTTGTGGATATGTACACTTAATCAATGTGCCATTACGAACTCATATTATCTACATCGACTTCTATTGAACATATTTCAATTTTAATAAAATTTATATTTTTAAAAAATAATTTTAAATCGATCAAATTAAATAACAGGTGTTATTGTAACTCAATATTTATATCCAGTTGTTTGTCTCGAAAATCTTACCCTACGGAGTTGGGTCAAAATATCTAGGTCGTGGATAAAGGTATGACCAAATCTTTCCCACTAACAAGGTTGAAAGTGCCAGCGTGCCGAGATTCAACTGACGAAGCCAAATGCTAAAATAAATAAATTAAATCTAAATTTTATTAAATATTGTAAGAAAAAGAGGGGAGGATGATATTCACAATGTTCGTGAAAATGCGTGAAAATCTAGTAATATAATACTACCAAGAATTGAAAACTAAATATTTTAAATTGAGAATTGACTAAAGTAGTTGTATTAGTTAATTTGTAAGGTGATTGAGGATTGATTTTCTCTTTGGCCTTCAAGTCCTTAATGGACCAGAGAGTTTAAATCTTGATAGCACTTGTTGGTCACACCTCTATACTGATATAAGTTTCTCAAATAAAACCTTATGATGATCATTGTCATCCAGATCAGATTTGATTTAAAACTTGAAATCTTTCTTGGCTCAAAAATCTTATTCCATTAGACCTTTTGAAAAATTATTTAACTCTTCAAGTAGTCATATAAGATTTATAGTATTCTTGTAGTCATATAACACGTATCCTCTATGATCGATATCAATATTCGTTTGATTTGTTTTACATAATCACTATTAATATGTTATTTTAGTTGTCGATATCAATCTTCATCCTCTTATGGTTGATAACAACCCATGGTTGATTTGTTTAGAAATCACCACTATTATAATTTTCATTTTCACGATGAGGAATCCCTTGTTGTGAAAAATCTGACGACAGTGGCGCAACCGTCATCTTAAAATTTTTTCTAAAAATAGTTAATTTTTTGTGACGGTGGATTTTTCATGAGTGTTGCTCTACCAACCGTCGTGAATAAGATAATTTATACGACGGTAGCCATGGAATCACATCCATGACGATTCCATGAAATTAAGACGACGGTTGTTAATGAAACCATTCTTGACTAATATGGTTTACCTTTTTATCGTCTCGTCTCTCTCGCCTTTGTCTCTCTCTCTCTCTCTTTCTCTCTCTATCTGTCTCCTCTCTCTCTCCCCCATTCTCTCTCACTCTATCTCTCTCTTGCTCTCTCTCTTGCTCTCTCTCTTGCTCTCTCTCTTGCTCTCTCTCTTGCTTTCTCTCTATCTCTCCTCTCTCTCTATCTCTATTTCTCCCTTTCATTATATCTCTCCCCAACTTTCTCGTCTCTCTCACTCTCCTCTCTCTCTATCTCTATTTCTCCCTTTCATTATATCTCTCCCCAACTTTCTCGTCTCTCTCACTCTTTCTCTCTCTATTGCTGGAAAACCAAAATGAATAAAGAGGGATAAATCACAATGGTACCTTCCAAATGTGATCGCGAGTTGAAGGCATGAAGAAGAAACCAAGCTGAGGACAACATGGAAGAAGATAAACGGAGAAGAAAGAAAGAAACAGAGAAAGTAATGAAATGAGAGAAACATGGGAAAAAAAATAAAGAAAGGAAGTCACGCGTTAATATTCTAGGGTTGGAAGTCAAAAATTTGATGATTTATTACAACGGTAGACATATGCACTATCATAAAGGTCAATCGTGGTTACAAGAGAAACATAAAAAATTCAAAATAAAGACGACGGTGGCTCTAACAACTATCATCTTTAATGTTTAAATACTACGATGGCTTGAGCCACCATCGTCTTTATTCTACAAACAAATATTATGAAATGAATAGAACAATTACAACGTTCTAATAATTAAAATAATAAAAATAGTTGAAAATATATGGATCAGTGCTACTACTCTCTTGTAGAACTTTACTTAGTATTTTGACTAAATTAATTAGTTTTATAATCACAATGTTCTTCAAGTGAGGTACACAATGCCAAAATGAATACTCCAGGAACAATCACCAACTTCGTAATCTTTCATAATCATGCCATGTAATGGTCAAATAATTTTTCAATTAGACTAGTAAATCCATGATTTACCGATCATTACCACAACAGTGTCACATCAATAAGATTGTACTTATGAATTAATATATTTTTGTCTGGAACATGTCTGGTACAAAAAGTTATGTGGCGTGTTTCATGAATCAATAATGGTGATACAACTTTCCTTAAGAATATAATAAAATTGGATTAGAGAAGAGATTAGTTGTAATTATGAGGGATAAGCTTGTGATAGGGATGTGGTGAAGGGAAAACAAAACCTTTTCTTTGTTTGGCCTTTTGTGCTTTTGACACACACCTACCTCTTGGTGATAACCAATTTATATGGAAGACTTGACTCTGGCATGAAAGTGTAGCTCTATGTCTCAAGCACTTTTTCCTTCACTTATTGTCACTTGTAGTTGAAATATTTCTATATTTTGAGAGTATTAAAAATTCAGTACTTAATACTTGTTTTTTATTTATTATTTTCTTAAAGTCTATTAATATTTAGTCTTGAATTATTATATATAGGCTAATTTCATATTTTGTTGGTGTGATGACATATAGAAGAAACTGACGAGTTTTTAGTATTATTTTCTATTTTACGAGAATTTAAGTAGATAATATGGTAAATATATTTAGAAGAGTTGTGATTTTTTTAGTATTCTTTTCTGTTTATAAGAATCTAGGCTTCTTAAGATGGTAGTGCATTTGAAACTGGTCTAAGAATTTTGGTCAAACTTTTAAAAACTCAAATTTTTTGTCCTTTTTTTTAATAAAAAGACTTTTCTTTCTCTTTATGCTTCAAATATCAAAAGAAGCAAATAACTTCTTGGACGTAACAAGTAGCCTATTTTATGCTACTTGAAATACATCTTATAACTAGGCTTCTTGTAATACATCTTTCTCACCTTCTTGGTGGTTCGTTCATGTTCAGTCAGTGCAATTATTGTATCAACAATCTTGAGAGACTGTTTTCTTTTATCTTAGGCCCTCGTCTCTGTTTCTTGTTTATGTACATCTTTCTGCACGTACTGTTAGAGATCACCGTCCTTCACTAACTCCGCAATGTAATCCTTGAGCTGGAACCAATCCCTCGTGTAATGCCCATAGCTCTTGTAGAAAGAACAATATTTTTCTTTGTCCTTATAACTCGGCTCTCTCGTCAACGAGGCTAGTTTTTTCAACCATGGCTTGTTCTTGATCACCTCAAGAATTTGATTTACTGGAACAGTGAGGGGCATATGGACTTTGTCCCGGAGATGGATCCTGTCAGCATATCTTCCCCGTTTCTTAGTTTTGTCCCGTTTGCTTTCTCCCCTCACATCATCTCTTTCTGATCTTTTCCTCCCGGACCTAATAAAAGCATTGGATGACAGATAGAGAGTAAGAAAATAAGAACTCAAAACCTTTGTTTGCTTCTCTTGTCTTCACTTTTGAGGTTGTACATACCCCTATTTATAAATGTAGATTAAATTTAAATAATAAATAATCATCTAATCCGTAGCAAATAATAAGGAATTGATAATCGTTCTCGAAGAATATTCTTTTCAAAAATCCCTTTCGTAACTGGTTGATTGATCTAACTATTTGTATCTCATATGTCCTTTAATTAATTATTCAGTCTGGATCTCACTACGTGTAAGTTTAGATTTTGACTGTTCAAATAGAATAACTACCACGTTTTGATCATTAAAATAAAGAAATATAGTAGAAAATATATGGATTAGTACTACCACTCTCTTATAGAACTTTAATTTAGTATTTTGACTAAATTAATTAGTTTTATAATCATAATGTTCTTCAAGTGAAATACACAATGCCAAATTGAATACTCCAGGAACTATCACCAACTTCGTAATCATTCATAATCACGCCCCCTAATGGTCAAATAATTGCTCAATTAGAGTAGTAAATTCGATGTGTTCTATTATATGCCTACCGATACAATGATAGGGGCACATCGTTAAGATTGTACTTATGAAATTAATATATTTTTGTCCGGAACACGTCTGGTACAAAAAGTTATGTGGTGTGTTTCATGAATCAATAATGGTAATATAACTTTTCCATAAAAGTATAATAAAATTGGATTAGAGGAGAGATAAGTTGTAATTATGAGGGATAAGCTTGTGATATGGATGTGGTGATGCGAAAACAAATCTTTTTTTTTTGTTTGGCCTTTTGTGCTTTTGACAAAGAGTGTTTGGAGGCTAACTTTGCTTTGCTCTTTCCTATATTGACCAAAGTATCGCACACCTATCGCTTGGTGATACCCAATTTATAGGGAAGACTCTTGACTTTGACATGAAAGTGTAGCTCTATGTCTCTAGCACTTTTCGCCTCACTTGTTGTCACTAGTAGTTGAAATCTTTCTATATTTTGAGGGTATTAAAATTTCAGTACTTATACCTATTTTTTATTCCATACTGTCTCAAAATCTAGTAATATTTAGTCTTGAATTATTATATGTATAAGTTAATTTCATATTTTATCGGTGTGGTGATGATATATATAGAATAGACTGACGAGTTTTTAGTATTATTTTCTGAGAATTTAAGTAGGTAGTATGTTAATATATTTAGAGGAGTGGTGGTTTTTGAGTACTGTTTTCTGTTTATAAGAATCTAGGCTTCTTGAGATAGTAGTACATTTGAAATTGGTTTTAGAATTTTGGTCAAACTTTAAAAAACCTCAAAATTTGAGTCTTTTTTTATAAAAAGATTTTTTTTAAGATAAAGAGACTTTTCTTTCTCTTTATACTTAAAATATCAAAATAGTTATTTGAGCCTATCTTATGCTGCTTGGATGTAGGAAGTAAGGAATTGAATCCACTGGAGTTGCTCTGTTTCCATAAAAAAGATTTGGATCCTATAATTGCAGAGGGGATGTTCAATCTGAGCAGTGTAAGTAGAGCTGGATGGCTCAAAATACATATCAAAAATTAAAAAAACATTCAAATTATTTTTATTTTTTCCTCCCAACAGTATGACATGATATAGATCATTCAGATCTGATCAGATAATCCGACATCACGGAACTGACTCGTTTGTCGTTGAAGACCAAATTCAGACAAACAAAATCTAATAAGTAGCTATTATGACAGTAATTGAACACATCAAGTAACTATTAGAGTGTTTAAGTAATTCAAATAGCTATTTTATGCATTACAAGTAACAACCTGAACATCTAGACATTATAAGTAAATAAGTAAACTAGACGAGTATAAAAATGTAATAAAAAAACCTCCAAAATTTTGAAAACTTAGCTTATTTTACCCAAATACTTCTCGTAAGTTGTAAGGTTTATCTCTCTCTTTTGAATTGTGTAAGTGAGTGTTACAGTGCAGTTGATATGTATATACATTGGCGCCAAAGGGACAAAGAAGCCGAAAGCATTGAACAAATAGAGACAAGGATAAGGATTTTTGTTTTTTTTTCTCATTTTCCACTTCCCCATAACTATTGTTTCCCCCCTTTTGTTTCCTCCATTACTGTCGTTTTAGTCGCAGCTCAGTCGACAATGACCATCCTTATTACCAATCCACTTTCATTTCACACCTACCCCTACCCTCCTTTCAAATTCACATTTTAAACGCACACACCTTATTGGTTATTAAAATGAAGATAATCATTTTTTAAAAAAAAATTGTTATATATTTAAATGAAAAACCATACCACGCAAAAACTCCATTCATATTCTTTCATACTTTTACTTCTTTTAATGTATCTACTATGAACTCATTCCCCACTTATCATTCATTTGATATAATTTACTATAATATATTGTTCATTTTTTATTTTGGAGGAACTAATATATCTCTATATTATTGATATTTTTTTGCAGCTAACTCAATTTTCAATTTAAAACAATAAGTGCTGGTATAATTCAATCTCCACATAGTTCTTCCAGCTGAAGGACTATGTAGAGAAACTGGTAAAAGAAGTATACCTTAATCAAATTGTGAAGAGGGAAAAATTGAAACTGGAAGCTGAAAGGGAAACCCATGACGAAGGAAAAAGTGATGACGGGAAGCAGTCACTCCGAATAGTCGATACCATCATCGCTTTAACTGAACTGGAGGGAACTACAAGAAAGAAAAATGAAGTGTACAACAAAAAACTACTATTGGAAGGAAACTGGGAACGGGAAAGCACCGCCAACAAAAACGAGAATCCCCCGCTCATCTTTGGCGACATGGACTTAGAAAATGACTGGCGTCATAACGACGCCCTTGTCATCTCAATACAAGTGGGAAAGTGTCTGTTAAGAAGGGTGCTGATTGACGATGGTAGTGCCATCAATATTCTCCATCGGTCAACACTTGAAAAGATGTCTATGGGGGAACGACAATTACAAGGTCTGCCGCAACCACTAGTAGGCTTCAAAGAGACTATGAGCTACTCAAAAGGAATGATCAACCTTCGGGTTAGCGTAGAACCATTCAATTACCTCACTGAATTCGTGGTGCTAGACACATCATCTCGTTGCAACACTATTTTGGGAAGAACTTGGTTACATAAAATGAAGGCAGTGCCATCCACCTACTATTAAGTATTGAAATATACATCCTGTGAGAGAATCAAAACTATAAAAGGGGACCCAACTGCCACCAGGATCTGCATAATAACCGTATTGGAGTTAGTGAGGAAACAGAAGATGGGAAAAACTGAAGAAAAATTTGTAGTTGGAGATGAGCAATAGTAGCCACAGAAGGACGCGCAACTGGGCCCAAGGTACGAAGCAGGAGAAGAAACTGAACTTGTTTGCTTAGAGGAAGAAACACAAAAAATGATAAATATTGGGGGGTACATGAAGGAAACGAAAAAGGAAAGGTTGACTAACTTCCTATGGGGAAACAATGACATTTGCAACCACCGCTCAGGAAATGCCAGGTATACAATAAAATATAATTTGTCATAAACTAAATACTGACTCTTCTGTTAAGCCAGTGAAGCAGCGAAAAAGAAGTTTCGTGCGAGAAAGGAACATGGCCATTAAAGAAGAAATTGACAAACTACTAAAAATGGATTTCATCAGTGAAGTGGATTATCCGGAATGCCTCGCTAACGTTGTCATGGTAAAAAATAAAAATGGAGAATGGAGAATTTGCATGGACTACACAGATTTGAATAAAGCCTGCCCAGAAGATGAATATCTGTTACTCAGAATAGATCATACGGTGGACGCTACCTCAGGACATGAACTTTTAAGCTTCATGGATGCCTTTTCGGGATACAACCAAGTGAAAATGTTTCAACCTGACCAAGAGAAAATATATTTCATAACAGAACATGATACTTTTTGTTATAATGTAATGCTTTTGGTTTAGAAAATGCAGGTGCAACCTACCAAAGGTTGGTAAATAAGATATTCTAGAACAGGTTAGGAAAACCATGGAAGTTTACGTAGATGAATTGATGGTGAAGAGTTGAAAGCGGGAAGATCACATAAAAAACCTTTGTGAGGCCTTTTCCATCCTGAGGAAAAATTCAATGAAGTTGAATCCAGAAAAATACACCTTCGGAGTGGCGGCCAGAAAATTCCTCAGCCACTTAGTAACGCAACGAGGAATTGAGGTCAACCCAGACCAAGTAAAAGCCATAATGGAGATGAAATCTCCACGAACCCAAAAAGAAATACAAGGCTTAACGGGAAGGTTGGCGGCATTAAATAGATTCCTTTCAAGATCAACCTACAAGTGTAAACCATTCTTTGCAAAGCTAAGAAAGAATTCAGTGGACGGAATGAGATGACGAGTGTAAGGAAGCTCTTAGCAAGATAAAAAAATACTTGAAAACTCCACAGTTATTATCAAAACCTAAGCTAGTGGAACCTTTATACTTATACGTGGCCATCTCACAGACCTCTATCAGTGTTGTTCAGGTCATAGAAGAAGAAAGGAAACAAAGGCAGGTATATTTTGTCAGTAAAAGTCTGGTGGCAGTCGAGACCCGTTACAAAAGGATGGAAAAATTGATACTGACCGTTGTAATAGTTGCCCGAAAACTAAGGCCTTATTTTGAGTCACATGTCGTAAAGGTGCTGATGGATTCGCCAATCAGAAGTCTCATGCATTCACTCGAAATAAGTAGAAGAACGGCAAAGTGAGCAATATAGTTAAGTCAATATAAGATTCACTACGAACCAAGAACATCAATCAAAGGGCAAGCCTTGACCGATTTTGTGGCAGACTTTACAGTTGACGCCAAGGAGGAAACAGAAAATGGAGCCTTCTGATTGGCTCAATGTAGGTAGTAAAGTAGGTGGTAGGGGAGTTCACGAATGGGACATGAGAGTTATACGTTGACGGAGCCTTGAACAATAAAAGAGCTGGAGTGGGAATGGTGCTACGAACTCCGTTTGACTAAACACTCGAATACTCTATCTCATTTTGATTCAACGCCTCAAATAATGAAGCCGAATATGAAGCGCTGATAGCGGGAGACACTTTATTACGAGAATTAGAGGGAAACGAAATAAAAATCTTTTGTGATTCAATGTTGGTAGTAAAGTAGGTGGTAGGAGAGTTCACAACAAAATACGAAAGAATGATTAGTTACCTACAACGGGCAAAAGGACTGCTTAAACAAATAAAAAAATTTGAAATTCACCATATCCCTCGAGCGAAAAACGGGCATGCGGAGTGAGGACTTTCCGTGAAGACCTAGGAATTACCAACCGATTCTCCAAACCATACTACCCACAAGGAAACGGACAGGCTGAAAAATAAAATCGAATCATACATGACAACATGAAGAAACACCTAGTGTCAGCAAAGGGAAAATAGGTAGAAGAATTATCAGCGGTACTATGGGCAAATCGAACAACTCGTAGAGAGGCGACAGGCGAAACACCATTTTCTTTAGCCTACGGAACAAAAGTGGTTATACCAGTGGAAATAGGAAATTCAACTCTCAAATCAGAACTGACTAAACTACAGAACGAAGAACTCATGAAAGGAAGACTTGATTTGTTAGAAGAAAGAAGGAAAACGACACTCGTGTAAACATATAATTACAATCAGAAAAGGAAAGCCTATTTTTGAGGCTTTAATAAATTTTTGGGACCATCTATATAGATGTTTCACCTTTGGAACAATTGATCTTACTCCTACAATTGAATAATATCAAGCCTTACTGAATGTCCACCTGCAAAACATGGATAAAGTTTATAATTACGACAGAAAGCTCACATTGAAGAGAGCTTTATCTAAGCTCTTGGGTACTGTCCATGCATCTGAGATTGAGAAATGACTGAAAGTTAAAGGAGGGGATGAGTGTGTGCCACTGGATTACCTCCTAAACCTCACCCAAAATGTCTTTAAGGAAGATAAAGGTATGAATCTTTATGCACTGTGTATTTATGGCACGTATTGTTTCCAAAGATTCAAGGTTATGTGGATGATAAAGTGATAAAAATGTTCCTTCAAGTTGAACATGGTGTTAACTCGGTTATCTCAATTCTCGTTGAGACTTTTCGTTCTTTAAATCACATACGAGTGTTTGGAAAAATGGAAGTTCATCGGCTCTCCATCTCTTTTGCGTATTTGGATTCTTAGCCATCTAAGATGTCCACCAAATTTCAAATGTCCTCAAGTGAAGTTTTCAAGTGCATGGATGAAGACGAGGATCCCCATTGCAGAATTTAGAATGGCCAAATGGAATCCGCAGTTTCCCACAAAGGGGCATGGCTCTCACACCTATCAAAGTTGAAAAATGAGGATGTTATCTGGAAAGTCCATTGGATGCCGTTAACATCGATGAACCACATATGTGGCAACTTTTCATGGGTCCCGCTCTCAGGACTATGGGGTTGTACTAGTTATGCCCTGCTAATGGTGCTCCATTAATCATACATGAGACAGTTTGTCCTTGTCGCGCATGCATTGAACGACATTGAGATCAGTTATGATTCTCGAGATATTGAACAAAAATTGCACAGCTAATTGGAGCTTGGAAAATAACGAGAAGGGTGCGAAATGAGAAGAACCACATGAATTGCACAAATGAGTATGAAGCGTGGCTTGAGAGTAGAAGCAAAGTAACTATTGTCATACCAGTTGAGAATTTACAATCATACAAGTTAACGGAAGCTCATCAAGAGATTGTTACAAAAGGAGGAGCATGATGAGTTATATGAGGAACATCAAAAGAATTTAGCTTTTTTGGAAGAAAACATACATCTAACAGTCGAGATGAATTTGTCTGACAAACACATGATTGAAGCTGAAAAGCAACTCAACGATTTGAGAAACAAGGTTAAAGATCAAGAATATTTGAAGCAGAAGAACTTAAAGTTGAGAACTGACACTCGCAAAATGAACAACAAAATTAGAAAGACGGCAGAGGACACTGAGAATTTACGAGGGGTAATCTATCAACAAGAGGATTGAATCATGAAGCTAGAAGGAAAAATAAGCTTGTATGAGAGGTTTTAGAAGAGGTTAAGAGGACTGTCGATAAGAACAATGCATACATCATCGAGTTAGAAGAACAATATGACTCATTACGACGAATCATCGATAATTTAAAAGTTGATTTAGAGAATAAAAAAGTTAGGAAGACCGAGTCGCCAAATGATAGTGAAGAACTATTAAAAGCGATTGCGAGTCTTGAGCACCAAGTTAGAACTTATCAGAACATGGCAGAGAAATTGGCAAGAAACAATGATGCTAATGTCGAAGAACTGAGATATGATTATCAATTGCTGCAACAAGAGCACGACTTGATTCGACAGCGATCTGGGAAGGCTGTGGAATGGCTTAAATGTGTGCCCATGAGAGTGAACAATTTGGCAGAACAAGCCTCATTTTTGAAAAAAAGTGTTTTGCCCATCCATCCTAATGAGGAGAACTTGTGTAAGTTTTTGGAACAAATCAATAGGGATTTGGGTCATTTTATATAAACCCATATTGCGGAGTAGTGTAGTTGACTTCTACATACTCAAATGTAGTGGATGGCTCTACTAATTGAATGGAATTGAGTACTTTTATTATTATTTGCGCAGTATCATTTTTCATGCAAAAATTTACTTTCATTATTATTATTATTTCTTCTTTTTCATTAGAAAAATCTACATTCTCATTGTTTTATCATTCTTTTTCTTAAAATAACTTTTCAAAGATAGCCCATCAACTCCGACATCTCTATCGAATGCGAGCTCAAATTAGGGTCATGGACGAGCAACAAATAGAGCAATCACGAGAGAAAATGAAAGAAGAAATTAGGGAGCTAAAAGAGCAAATGGCTAGAGTCTTCGAACTCCTCATCACCAGTAAGGGAAAAACATGTCTTGAAAATCCGCAAGGGGCTCAATCATCACAAAATCAACTATCAAACGATACTCTACCTTACCCTCATGGGTTCACGAAAAATTGTCTAAGAAATGATGCAAACACGAAAAATTGGGTACAATCCATCCACAATGGCACCTGACCACAACCAAGCTTTCCCTTCACAAGGTGAACTCGCTAATAAGCCAATCATCATACCCGATGTCAATGACCCAAAGGTGTAGAGGCCTGCTACCAAACCATGCGAAGACTCGTTTTGAAAGATAAGCTGGACTTTCTAGAGGAGAGATTACGCGCCATTGAAGGGTTATATGTGTATGGAATCATTGATGCCATCCAATTATGTTTTTTCCCATATGTAACCATCCCAAACAAATTCAAACTACCTGAGTTTGAAAAATATGATGGTAGTACATGCCATAGAAGTCACTTTATTATGTATTGTAGAAAGATTGTTCTTTGTGCAAATAATGATAAGCTACTGATTTATTTCTTTCAAGATAGCTTGACAGGGGCTGCATCTCGTTAGTATATCCAATTAGATAACTAACATATTTAGAGGTGAAAAGATTTAGCTGATACTTTCCTAAGACAATACAAGTACAACATAGACATGGATCCTGATCGTCTGGATCTACAAAGGATGGAGAAAAAGCCTACTGAAGGCTTTAAAGAATATGCACAAAGGTGGATGGAATTACCTGCTAAGGTACAACCCGCCTTATAAGAAAAGGAGATGTCTGCAATGTTTATCAAGACCTTAAGCTCCATTCTATGATAGGATGATTGAAAACGCTTCAAATATCTTCTCTGACATTATAGTGATCGGTGAACTGATTGAATATGGGGTAAAGAGTGGAAGAATTTTGGATTTTGTATTAGATACATCATCCGTAAAAAAAGGGTTGCTGTTGAAGCGAAAAGAATAGGATGTACAAATGATCAATTTTGGGTACTCGTCACAAGCTGTGAACCCATGGCCAGGATATTCAAAGTATAGTAAAAGACCCAAATCTACGACATCATATGTGGTCAATACTCCATAAATTTTGTACAATTATCACTCTCAACAAGTAACATTTCAAAACAACCCAAGACTCGGTTTCAGACCACCGACTCACCAACAGAATGTTGGTCAGGCTGATCATCCTCAGAGGGGAAATAGAAATAATCAACGCTTTGTCCAATATGATCCAATCCCCATGTTGTATATAGAACTCCTACCATAATTGATACAAAATAATCAAGTGGTGTTGATTCCTTATGAACCTCTCCAGCCACCATATCAAATATGGTATGATCCGACTGCTCGTTGTGATTATCATGCAAGGGCAGTGGGACGTTCGGCTGAGAATTGCATGGCATTAAAAGGTAAAGTACACGCATCGATCAAGGCTGGATAGTTGAATTTTCAAAAAGGCTTGTGGGAACCCAGATATCAATTCCAACCCTCTACCAAATCATGAGGATCCTACCATAAATGCAATTGAGGAATATTTTTCATATGGAAAGAAGGATGTGGCAGATATGAGCACGTCAATGGAAATACTTTTCCATCTTATTTATAAAGTAGGGAACATCTACCCTACACGCTCAGAGGATGAAGGCGTTTCTAGGAAACATATGCATGACTTTGATTGTTTTTTTCATAAGAATGTGACGGGGCATACAATTGAGGAATGTGCTGATTTTAAAATGAAAGTGCAAAAGTTGTTGGATGCAAAGACACTTACAATAAGTCATAAAAGAGAAAGGGAATACCAAGAATATTACTATTTAGTCCTTATGATAACTAAATAATCGTGTGAAGTCAATGTTGAAGTGTCTTTCTAAATCCTAAAACCTCAGACAATACGTTATGAGGAAAAGTCAACTCGCACCACTACGTATTATGCTCCGATGCCCATCACCATCCAAATACCAGGTGTGTTTTCTTACAAGTATTTAAGAGAAGTACAATGGAGGTACGTATATGAGGTTATTACAACCGGTAACGATAAAACTCAAGTGCTAAATCCGTCAGACCTAAATCTCCCCATTACTTATATTTCAGGAGTAGGTGGGATGACGAGGAGGGGCACATGCTACACACCAGAAGTTTTGAAAATGGATAAAAGTGAAGAGTTTGAAAGACAAATGAAAGGGATAACTAAAGAAGGCGGCAACGGTCATGAGTTACAAGGAGAAATGCATGGTGGCCAAGTGATAGACCATACATAATGAAAGGAATGGAGGATGAAAAACCTATTTCTGAAGAGGAAGCATGTGAAGTTTTAAAGCTTATCAAGCAAAGTGAGTATAAGATGATAGAGTAACTTAGTCACTTACCTGCTCGTATATCCTAACTATCACTTTTTTCTTAATTATGAACCACATTGCCAAGAATTATTGAAGATTTTGAATCAAGCGTACGTCTGTCATGAAATTACGATGGAGAAGTTGAGTGAACTTGTGAGAAATATTACTGCACCAAATTTTATCACTTTCACAGATGTTGAAATTCTTGTTATTGGTATTGGACATACAAGAGTTCTACATATATCCGTGAAATGTATGGATTATGTTGTTGCAAAAGTATTGATTGATATCGACTCGTCTCTAAATGTAATGTCAAGATCCACACTAGCAAACCTCCCTGTGAACGCGACACATATGTGACCGAGCATGATGCTAGTAAGATCATTTGTAGTACCCGAAGAGAAGTAGTCGAAGATAGAAATACAATTTTGAATCGGGCCATGCCCATTTAATATTATTTTCCAAGTAATGGACATAAATCCAGCATACAGTTTTCTTTTAGGTCGACTATGGACTCACTCTGCTGGGGCAGTACCATCTTCCTTACATCAGAAGCTGAAATTTATATTGGATCATAAACTCATTTGTATATATGGGGAAGAAGATTTACTGGTTTCTAAGGTAGTCACCATGCCATATTTTGAGGCAACAAAATAAGCATTGGAGTGCTCATTTCGATCATTAGGACGAAGACTCAAAACCGCCTTGTTGAAGAGGGAGTTGGGGCAACATGAGTCTCATCGAAATTAGGAGGAAGACTCAAAACCGCCTGGGAAGAACTTCGGGCCTCACGTCTCGGACGAACGTTCCTTTTTTCCTCGGATACGTCCTCAATGATAGTACTCCTCTAACACGCGCGTCTCGACATAACTCTCACTGCAAGGTGTTGAAACAGATGCTCCTGTTCCGTGTCTTCCCATTTAGACCCAGAAGAAATGGATGTACTAGAAATGGAAATCAAAGACTGTGAAGTAAGAATACCAAGTGGGATTTCAGGATAAGACGGAGGAGATGATACGGATGGCTGCGCTAAGGACAGAGGCACTGCGTAAAAAGATGGAGCTTGGTTATCTTCTGGGACAAAGACGACGTTGATTTCCCATCTCAAATCTAAGAGATCGTCCCAATCTCGTTCATGAATGTTGAACGCGATTACGATCTTCTCCCTTAACTCTTGGGAAAGAAAAGGAGGTTTGTTCCTTCTGTTATCCATAAAGACAAAGGAATAAAACGAAAGTCAGTAAAGATAAAAAGGAAAATGAAAAAAATAGAAAGCAAAGAAATAGGAACTGGAGCTTCGATGACTTACCATAGACTCCCCATCTACAGGTAATCGTCCAACGACCATCACCGCCCCAGTTCCCTCATATCAAGAGAACATCTTGTTCCCAGCCTTTGTCCCCTTTTGGGATCACAATGGTCATTTTTCTTTTCTCAGTGTTGGGGGAAGGGGCCAGATATTAACACTCAGAATCGACATGATACTTGATGATATAGCACACCCTATTTAAGGCTTCAAAATGGAGTAAAATCTTATCCGATCTAGGGGTAAACTGCGATGGAGCTAATTTACAGGTATGGAAGAAGTCCTGAAATAAAAGGGAGAAAGGAAGCTTAAGCCCCAAAACTATGTACATAGAACTTAAGGTTATTTGGTATGAAGGACTACAAGGATGGCCTGTGGACCCACTTTCACCTAAACTGCACACTACGTTAGAGGGAAAGGCGCCGCGGTGAGAATCTAGAAAATGTCCTAACTCAGCCTGGTTTCTAACCAAAGGTACCAGGGGCTTAAACTTAGAAGTATCACCTCGCGCCATATATGAAGGAGAAGGGATTTCAGACAAGAAAATGAAGAAAAAGAAGAAGATAGTAGGGGAGAATATCTTACCACAAGAAAAACGAAGGTAAGAAGAAATAAAGTAAGAGAATCCTTAAATAGGCTTCGGGTTTTAAAAAAAGAAGAAGAAAATGAAAACGCGCTCCATGATTTTTTTTTAAAACTGAAATCTGAAAGGACATTTTTTTGGAAGGGCGGGACGAACAAGATAGAATTGTCAACGAATGGCACGACGACAACTAGAAAAAGGAACAGAGACAAAGCACGTGTCACCCAAAAATATTGAAAATGGGAAATTGAAGAGACAAAGATAGATGAAAAAAAGTTGGTTTGTAGGAAAGAAGTCAGCAGGAATGGGAAACAAAGCACCATCACAGGAAAAGACAAGACGTGCAGGTTCCCGAGAGAAAGACAAGTCTTAATTTAATTAAACGTTTTATATATATTTGTTTGTTATTTTGAAAGAAGTGCAGGTTCCCGAGAAAAGACAAGATGACCTTTGAAAAAGCGCATGCAAATCAAGAACTCCTCATCATTACACCTCAATAAGTGAAAATTATCGAGTGTAAGGGGGGCAAATGAACAGGAAAAATCACAAAAGACACTTGTACAGAAAGAACGAATCCTGAGAGGACGCGTGGACCATGAACATGGCAAGGTTGGGGGCTAAACGGGAAAGAACGTAGAAGCGGGAAAGAACGCAGAAGTGGGAAATCTCGTCAGAACGAGAAAGAACACAGAAGCAGGAAACCTCGTTAGAACAAGAAAAAGCACAGAAGAAGTAAACCTCGTCAGAACCGAAAAAAACATAGAAGCGGGAGACCCTGTCAGAACAGAAAAGAACACAGAAGCGGGAGAACTCGTCAGAATGGGAAAGAGCACAGAAGCAGGAGATCTCATTAGAACGAGAAAGGAAATTTAAAAGAAGAAGAATGAAAACAGATGAAAAGACCCGAAATGAGAGACAGACAATAGTGATTGATTGAGTAAAGCTGATAATACTCGGATGTGACAGATTAACAGACCATCAAGTGGCTGTGACTGATTGACTCAAAGCCATAAGAAATCACCAAGTGGCCGTGATTGATTGACGGCTGAGTGAGACAAAAAGGAAAAATGAGTCATACCCAGCAGAATGACCCCACGAACGGGTGTAATCCCTAAGCATAATGAGTGTCTCCTTTTATATTGTTATTTTAATTAACTCATGGGATCTGAGAAGCCTATATAATGGCCAATGTACTAGATGATGGACACATTCAATACAACAAAAAGAAACATTACTTAGACCCTGAGATTCTCCCATTCTTCTATTACTCTTAAATTCTTTCCTTTTTCTAACTAACACTTATAAAAAAAATTAGGCATTCATCGATATTTTCCTGACTAAACAGAAAAAATCCTTTACATGACTGTAATTTCTAAACTTCTACTTCAAAAGCGACAATAATCATAGGTAAGTTTATAATCAATGATTATGATATCGAATCTGATTGGCATTCAAAATAATACGTAGGAATTGATAAATATATAATTTAGTCTTAGTAATGGATCTTCACAATGATCACTCAATGACATGAATGATGTATTCAAAGTTCAATATAATTGTTAGGATTATCGTCCTAACCTAACTCAATCACACTTGAATCTTCAAACTTAATTGACAGGAACCTCTCAAAGAAATCACTCGAATTGTAACAATGGTTACACAAAACAGAAAAAAAACTAAAGACATAAGAGAATAGAAAAAGAGAGAAGACACAACACACGATTTATACTGGTTTGGCCACGATTGCCTACGTCTATTTGAGCTCCAACCAAGAACCCTTCTTTAATATCTCAAGAACACAATTACAAAGACAATAAACTCTTTACCTCAGCAATCAAACACTTACTCTTCTCATCTGCATTACAGTACCTTCAAGAAGATGAAAAAAAACTACTGTTAATCTACTAAACACACAGAGGGCAGGGTTTATCACAAAGATTGCTTAAGTGGATTTTAGTGTAAAACTAACGGCAAAATTACGTAATAACTAAGCTTCTCATGCATTTAGTATATAAGGGTTTAGGCATGTTGAATGAGATTAATCTAAGTGACACGATTGTTTTAGTTGGTTAAATTGATATTAACCAAAACAATACCACCCACTAAAGTGCATTTCCTTTATTTCTAACGGTCTTCACCTTCTTCCTCGAGCTGCACGGGATCACACCTCAACAATCTCCACCTTGAGCCCTACAGCTCGAGACAAAAACATAGTGAACTCTAGTACTTGGTTGGTAATGCTCCTTACATCATTCTTCACCCTGTATCCTAAGAAGTTTCAATCAGTGCTTGAACTTCTTAGCAGTTACAACTTTTGTTCCAAAGAATGAAGGATTGTCATATGTACATACCTTCAATCTCCTCTTTGGCCAAGAAGTCTTTTACAAACTGATGCTTTGCTTCTACATGCTTGGTCCTTTTGAGAAGAACTAGGTTTTTATACAAATGTATACATGACTGACTATCTGAAAAAATGGTAGCCGATCTGTTATAGACCCCTACCTCTTTACCAGTCCTTGAAGCCATATTACTTCTTTAACAGCTTCTATGGTAGCTATATACTCTGCTTCAATGGTAGATAGATACAGAGTACTCTGAAGCTAAGTATTCCAACTTATGCAATTTCCATTTAAGGTGAATGCATAAGCTATAGTTGATCTTATTTTGTCCCTAAGTTTATACTGTTTATAAATCCCACTAAGTTTATATTGTTTCATTTTCTCTTGTAGACCAGACTTATACCACAGGTCCCTTTGATGTACCTCAAGAGCCACTTCATTACTTTCTAATGCCCTTCTCTTGGATTGACCATATATCTGCTAAGTACACTAATTCAGTATGCTAAGTCTGGTCTGGTACTTATCATTGTGTATATAACAGACCCCACATCAATGGAGTAAGTAACCTTCTCCATTCTCTCCTTCTCTTTGTCATATTTGGGACATGATTGGGCTGACAGTTGGAAGTGAACATCTAATGGCAGAGTGACTAGCTTTGCATCAATTTTAGAGAGCTTCTGAATAAGCTTATGGAGATATGCCTTTTGTGATAGTTTTAGTGTGCCCTTTTCTCTATCGCTTATAATGTCAATACCAAGTATTTTTATTACTTCCCTGAGATCTTTCATGTCAAATTTTGTATTAAGAACTTCACTCTTTTTACCTTCTCCTTGCTGTGACATGTTAGTAGTATGTCTTCAACATATATAAGAAAATTGAAAGCTCTTTCACCATCTTCAGACTTGTCAAAATACAAGCAGTTGTCAAAACTACTTCTCATAAATCCTATTATTTCCATGGAGCTATCAAATCTCCTATACTATTGCCTTGGAGACTTCTTCAGGCCGTATAGTGATTTCCTCAGTAAACAGACCATTTCATCCTTTCCTTTCTCTTCAAAATGTTCTGGTTACTTCAAGTAAACGGTGTTCTCTAGCTCTCCATGCAAGAATTGTGTCTTAATGTCCATCTTTTATAGCTCTTAGATATATTGACTCACCCAGGTAAGAATAATCCTTATTGATTTATATTTTGCTACTAGGGAGAAGATTTCATTAAAATCTACCCCTTCTCTTTGGGTGAACCCCTTTGCTACTAACCTTGTCTTGAACCTTACTGGGTCAATATGACGTTTTCCTTCTCTTATCTTCAGACCCACTTGCACTCAATGATCTTCTGTTTTGGTGGTTTTGGAACCAATGTCCAAGTCTTGTTTTGATGAAGAGAATTGATTGCATTTAGCCACTGTCTCGACAGTCTTTAGCTCCTTATCTATAATCAGATCTTAAGAGAAAAGGGCAAAGGAAATGAGATATGCATGAGAGAACTTGGGATTAGGTCTTGTGGCCCTTCTTTCTCTACCTCTCACAAGATGATAGTTTTTAAGTGGATTGTCTTCACTTTAAAGATGAACCTCTTCTGTTAGATTATGATCAGTTGTCTATTGTAGCATCAGTATTGCTTGTCTGTCCCCATGAAGTCGATCCTTAGGTGAAAGACTTAACCTTAAACTTTATCTTCTCTGATTTCTCAGTCTTTTTACCATATTTTCTAGCAATACTACTTATTTGCTCAAGACGTGGCATGTTATGCTCAATAAATTTCAAATCCTTACTAGTAATGATTTCCACGTCACCTAGTTCCTTGGCCCAAAGTCTATAACCTTTGACTCCCTATTGGTATCCTAGAAACACACATTTAATGGCTCTTAGCTTTAACTTCCCCACACTCTGGTATGCATAGGCTGCACACCCAAATATTCTAATGTGGTCTAACTTTGGTGGTTTCCCAGTCAATCTCTCCATAGGTGTGATGAGTTCTATTGCACTAGAGGGCTCCTATTAATCAAGTAGATAGCAGTAGTAACAGCCTCTCCCCAAAATCATTTAGTTAGGCCAGAGCTAACTAGCATACACCTAACCTTATCTAGGATTGTCCTATTCATTCTCTCTACAATCCGATTCTGCTGGGGGGGGGGGTATGCTTAACAAGCTTGTGTCTCTAAACACCCTATTTTATACATAGATTGTCAAACTTTAAGTTGCAGAACTTTAACCCACTAGCAGTCCTTAAAGCTTTAAGTTTCTTATTTGATTGATTTTCAGTCAGTGTTTTCCATTGTTTGAATCTATCAAAAGCTTCATCCTTGGTTTTGAGCAAATATGTCCATACTCTCCTAGAGTAGTCATTTACAACTGATACAAAATAGAGATTACCTTTATATGTTTTAGTGGGAGGTGGCCCTCACAAGTCAGCATGCACATACTCCATGATCCTTGTTGAGTGCTGTGATGAAGTGCTGAACTTTAGTTTAAGATGGTTCCTAAGGATGTAGTGTTCACATAATTCTATGCTAGGTAAGTTTTTCTTCCCTATCAAGCCTTGCTTGCATAACAGTTGAATTCCCTTGTCACTCATATGGCCTATACGTTTGTGCCATAACTCCACCTCACTGAGTTCAATCTTGCAGGCTACTAAAACACTTCTAGTGACAGTGTTACCTAACATAACATATAATCCATTTATTTTAACTCCTTTAATGTACACTAATGACACCTTAGTGACCTTTAATATACCTTTTCTGAGCTTATAGGCATAGCCAGCCTCATCCAACACTCTTAGGGATACTAAATTTCTTATAAGATCAGGGACATACATCACATAATTAAGAGTCCTCACAATGCCATCATACATTTTTACTATTATTGAGCCAATTCCACAAATATCACATACATGATCATTTCTCATTAGTACTTTTCCACCTTATATTTCTATGTGAACCAGTTTTTTCTTGGTGTCATTAGATATGTACACCCAGAGTCCATAATCCATTCTGAATCATTTCCTTTCGTGAACACTGCAAATACTTCGCCATCACTTAAATTGTCAGTGACAACAACAAGATCCTCACTACTTGATCCCTGCTCCTTTTGTTTGTTCTTCCAATCATAGCATAATCTCTTTAAATGTCCTTCTTTGTAATAGAAGTAATAGTTTTTCTTGGTCTTGTTCCCCTCGATTGTGAGCATCCTAGACTGTTGCCTTTGCTATTTCCTCTGCCCTTTTGATTGATGGATCTTTGGACACTTCTCCCTTTGGAGAAGAGGTTTTCACCCATATCCTTCTTCTTATTCTTGAGCTTTAGGTTCTTTGATATCAATGCAGAAACGCATTCTTCTAGGGATAGGAATGATCTACATACTTTTGTTGCATCTAGTTTTTTATTTTTTAGAAAATTAATGAACCATGATAAATTTGTCGGCGGAATATCAAAATTTTTCATTAACTTTTAATCAAATTAAACACAAAACCTTCCAATGAACATGCAAAATTATACAAATATATCGAGAAGAGATAAAAATATTTATACATTTTCTAGTAATGGAGAAATTTTGATTTGACGGGATCTAATTCTCTATCTCGTGCTCCTCGTTTGTGAGATTCGCAGAGCTTGTAATTGATCTACGCACCGACAACTGATCTTTAGAATCAGAAGTATATCTCTCAAGGATATAAGCAGGAATTGAGTGTGGGTTCTCAAACTTTTCTCTTCTCCTATAGATTTTGGCGGCAACAGTAGGGAGAATGAGAGAGAGAGTTTTTTCTGCTCTGATTTACACACTTAAGTAAGGTTCGAAATGTAACTCTAATGCAATCCCTTATATATTAATTACAAAGATTAACCATATTCTCCTATATGTTAAAACTAAAATTCCCCTCTCATTTGAACATCTTCCCTAGAACCAAAATTGTGCCCAAATTCATCCGTCTAAACTGATGAATTAAATTGATCCCTATCAATTAGTTAATTAATTAATTTTATTTATTAATTATCCAATAATAGAAAACAACAAAATAATTAATTTGAAAATTAATTTTGGTCTTCACTAATATAGTGATGACACCCATCTCATATGGGCTCGGGAAGTGCACCATGGTCCGAAACACGATTTTGGTCTAAAACATGGTTTTAGTCCAACTGTCGCTGTTTCCCATTCATATCCTTATGAGTTACTCCTGAGACCGAATAGACCCATATGAAGAAATCTATAGGATTCAAATACCCGGCTAATTTATCTCCATAAATACTCGACTTATCTAATCCCGACATCATACGACTCCACTATAGGTCTGATGTCGAATGAACTCTCGATTCATGCGCGCTACATTTTCTGTTGGTGCAAATAAAAATTTATATTTCACGGTCCATAGAATATTTTATGATATTAGCCCTTGTGAATATCAGTAACAAGAGTGTGATGTAAAATTATCATTTTAACTTTTTAGTTATTATTTCCTTAACTCCTTTATTGACTATGAACAAGAAAGATATATTCATTAAGTGTCTCATACAGTTCATCATGTCTTATTCAATGACTCATGCCATCGGGTACGAGACCTGGTTTATTCATTCATACACTCCTTAATAAAGCATAATGTGATATTATTAGTTTTACAATCTTGCCATGAATTTCATATATGTGAATCGCGCAACTCCAACATAGTTGAATCAGCGTCCTAACAGCCGATATATTGTCCGACAATTTGAACTCACTCCTTTGACGAATCAAAGATTGCGAGTAACTAGATCAAATTCCATATTCACCTCAGGATTCATGTAATTATGAAATACTCTTTCAGGTATAACAATTAAATTTAGAGTTAGATAAATGACTTTACTCTAAACTAATTGGTATGGTATATTCAACATGTTCCATAACATGTCTAGGTAAACCGTTAGAATCTCTACTCTTATACCCTGTGACCAGTATCCTTTAGTTCAACCTAACAGTCATAATTGGTTTTGATTGTCCAATCGATCCTAAGGCTGCGAATAACATTCTGAACTATCTCAAAAGAATTTGTCTAAAAGACAACTCGGTCTTTACTCTTCTTTCATTGATAATAGTTCTTGAACTTAAGTAAATTACAAACACACTTTAATTAAAAATAAACTTTCCTTTATTCATAAAAATCAGTAATACATAAATGTCTCAGAAATAACTATTTACTTATAAATAATTATTACACCTTACTTTGTGGACACAATTCTAACAAACTTCTACTTGGACTAAAGTAGGCTTGTACAATCTCGCATTCACATGCCCTCCATATGACCATAAATGCTTGATATCAAAGACTTTACTGCTTAAAGTATCCGTGAATGGATATGTCAACTTGTTAGCCTTCGATATATGTGTTACCACAACATCTCCTCATTTAACCATCTATCTAATGAGGTGATACTTCCACAGTCTTGAAAAACTTTCTAAGCCTTACAACCTCCATTACAGCTTCACAAGCCGCCATATACTCAGTTTACACGATAGAATTAGTGATGGATTGCTTGATACTTCTCTAAATCACTCTCCACCATTCAAGATGAACACCGATCCTGAAGTGGACCTTTTAGAATCATTGTCCACTTGGAAACCAAAGTCGGTATGACCCGTCATATTCAGATCAGTACTAGAATATACAAGCATGTAGTTCCTCGTTCTCCTACGATACTTGACGATATGTTTAACAACATTCCAATGCTCGAGTTCAGGGTTAGACTGGAAACGACTTACTACGCCCACGACATATTAAATATGTAGTCTAGTGCAAAGGGAAGATATCCCTACTTAGAGTCTTGCATACAGAAGCGATATATCATCTTATCAATATAAGATACTTGGGAGAGTGCCAACTTTGTGTTCTTCTGATCCTGAAATATTTGAAAACCTAGGACGAAAACAGCTTCTCCAAGATCTTTCATATCAAATTGCTTTGCAAGCCAGATTTTGACATCAGACAATTTTCCTATATCAATCCCAATGAGCAATATATCATCCATGTACAAGACTATAAAAATCACATTACCTTCGTGTATCAACTTATACACATATGGTTCGTCCACTAACTGCTCAAATTAAATTTCTTAACAGTTTCGTCGAATATGTTATTGCACGATCGGGACGCTTGCTTAAGTCCATAAATAGACTTCAGCAGTTCGCAAACCATGCTCTCTTGGCCTTTCTCCAGAACCCACCTGGTCGAACCATATCAATGCGCTCTTCAAGATTGTCATTTAGAAAAGCAGTCTGGACGTCCATCTGCCAGATTTCATAATTGAAAGCAACAATAGTGGAAAAGGAGAATTCAGATGGATTTAAGAATGGCCACCGATAAGAAGACATCCTTATAATCTATACCTTCATATTAGGTGTAGCATTTGGCTACAAGCCTAGCTTTGAACGTCTACACATTCTCATTTGGACCTTTCTTCTTCTTATAAATCTATTTACACCCTATGGATTTTACCCTTTTAAGAGTATCTACAAGCTTCCCGACTCCATTTGAGTACATCGATTGTATCTCGACGTTCATGGCATCTTACCATAGGTTTACTTCAGGACCAGCCATGGCCTGCGAGTAGGAAACATGTTCATCATGATCCTTATTTGAGATTATTTTCAAGGCATCTCCATAAGATATGTACCCATCAGGTCATCTCACAATCCTTCCATTACGTCGAGGCACCATAGGCTCCAGCTCCTATTGTGGTTCTTTGATTCGGGAACAGGTCCCAATTGGGGAGTTGGTGTTCTTCCACTCAATAATTCCTCTAGCACAAGTGTGCTTCTCGACTTGAAGAAATCAGACATTCGTACTCATAAATATTTTACAAATAGGTATAATTCTGATCGACTGGCCAACTTGCCCATTTTTTGTCTCCGCTTATGTGCCGGGCATCCCCATATTCCAAGGTGGTTTACGTACGACTTTCATCCACTCCATTTTTCATATGGTGTACTAGGCACCGTCTTTCAAAATTCTTGGTTCAGAATATATGCCACTGTTTCCTAGGCATATCCCCAGAACGAATCTGGGAAGGATGAGTAACTCATCATTGATCTAACCATATCCAACAGAGTTTGATTCCTTTTCTCTCAGACAACATTCTGTTATGAAGTGTTAGGTGCTGTAAGCTGAGAAAAAATATCTTCTTCCTTAAGATAGTCATCAAACTCTCCTAGCAAGTACTCTCCGCCACGATCGAATCAAAGTATTTTGATTTATTTCTCTAATTTCTTCTCAACCATAACCTTGTATTGTTTGAGCTTTTCAAAAGTTTCAAACTTTACGCGCATTGGATAAACATGTCCAAAATGTGAATAATCCTCTGTGAAGGTTACAAAATACTCATAACCTCCTTTTGCTTGGATATTCAATGGCCCGTATACATCACTATGTACAAGTTCAAGGCATTGATTGGCTTTTTAACCCTTCGCTGAAAATGGTCTCTTGGTCATTTTGCCTTTTATGCAGGATTTACATGTGAGTTGTGATCCCACACTTAGGGTTTACAATGGACCATCATTTGCAAATATTTTAATAATATCTAGGCTAATGTGACCATAACGTAAGTGCCATAAATAGGTTAGATCGATTGAGTCAGACCTCAACCTTTTATTATCCCTTTATAAATCAATATTTACCTCAGTTTCATATATCATTGAAACTTTTGATTTTACATAGAAAATGTTGTTTATCATGCATGCGATAGTAATCAAGCAATCATTTCTAAAAATATCATTCTCATTATCAATAAAATTTAAAGAAAATCATTGCCCCATTAAACCAACTATTAAAATAAAATTTTTCCTAAAACTGTGATATAATAAACATTATGCAAAACCGAATAATTGTTCTAAAAAAATAAATTAATAATTCCAACTGGTACTACCGATACTAATACTTCATTCTCCAATGGAAGCTGAATTCATCCTCATTAAGCATTTTAGTTTCCCTGAACCTCTACAGGGAACAAAAAATATGGTTAGTGGCTGTAGAGTCTACAATTCACAAAAAGTAGAATCAACCACGTAATAGGCTTCAGTTACAAGTAATGTACTTTTGGATTTCATCTACTTGATATAATCCAGTAGTTGCGTTCCCAATGACCAGCGACTCTATAATGATGACACTTGTCTTTTGACTTTTCCACCTTCGCAGGGCCCTTGTCTTTTACAACTTTTTCTTTCTCCTTCTCAGCTTTCTTTAAACCTCTCTTGTATTTCTTTTTTGCGCCAGAGGTGAAAGGCTTACTTTCAGTATATTTTGCCTCTCCATTTTTCCTCTTGCTCTTTTGATATACGGTCTCAGTAGCTTGTAACTCCTTCATGAGTTCTGGAAGAGAGTACTTGAACTTATTCATCGAATAATTAAGTTTGAAGTTCTCAAAAGTATCTGACAAGGTTTCAAGATCATATCAACTTGGGTCTCGCCATCTACCTCAGCTCCCATGATCTCCATCTCATTTAAATAACTAATGATCAGCATCATATGGTCTCTGACAGGAGTTTCAGGTTTCATATGGCAGTTCATGAAGTTCCACACAACAACTTATTTGGCTTGACGACACTGATCCCTGAACATTTCAGTGATGTTCAACATCATATCAGCGACGGTCTCCATATTCTGATGTTGTTGCTTCTACACATTGCTAACTGATGCTAATATGTAATATATAACGATCTTATCAAAACGTAGCCAAGAAGCATGTCATCCTTTTACTCTTGAGTCGATTCAACAATAGGCTCAAGGGGATAGGGGGTGATGAGCATGAACTTATGCTTTTCTACCATCAGTATGATATCAAAGTAACGTTTGCAATCAACGTAATTTTCACCTATGAGTTTGTTTGCATTCATAAAAATCAGACTTAAGTAATAGTTCCAAGACTTAAGTAATAGTACGATATCAAGGTTATGTTGATAATAGTTTCAGGACTTAAGTAAATTACAAACACACTTTAATTAAAGGAAACTTCCATTTATTCATAAAAATTGGTACTACATAAATGTTTCAGAAATAACTGTTTACTAAAAAATACTTATTACACCCTACTTTGAGAACATTATTCCAACAACTTTATGCCCGCCTTAACATCCTTGAATGAGTCAGGCAGTGAATTTAGCAGAATGATAGCCTCATTCTCACCTCTCAACTTCTCATTGGCTTCTGAATTGGCAAGATCTATGGTCACATCCTCTTATAGTCATCTAGATTTTGCTCAAGGCTTTTGGTGGTGTCCATCTTGAAACCAAATAGTCTTTCTTTTAAGTAGATCTTATTGGTCAGGGACTTTTTCATGTATAAAGACTCTAGCTTCTCCCAAACTTTGACTGTGGTGTCTTCCCCATTCACCTCCCTTAGCACATTGTCAACTAGGTTGAGAATGATTATTCTTAGAGTAGTCTCTAGCACTTCTGCATTCTGGGATTTTGTAAGCGTATTAGGCATCTTAGATGGATCCTCTAGTGCTAGTAGATCCTTTACTTTCCTTTTTCAGTTACCAAAGTCCCCAGTCCCATTAAATTTATCAACTTCGTATCTGGTTGATCCCATTGAATACCATGAGTGCCAACTGGTCCCTCCTTCTTTGCTGACTTATTTATTAGGTTCTTTGTTGTCCTATCCAAGGGTTGATGTTGCTCTAAGACATTCTTTATTCTTAGTCATTGGTTCTTGATTTATTGAGATTTCTTCTTATGAATCTTTGCTGCTCAAAGATTCCCAAGATGAGGTTTCCTCCTTCTGGTCTGCCACGACTCCTTCTTGGGTGTTGGATCTCACCTGATTGAGTCTTCTCTGCCTATCTTTGACTCTGATACCATTGTTAGGATTATCATCCTAACCCAATTGAAAGGAACCTCTCTAAGAAATCACTCAAATTGTAAAAATGGTTACATAAAATAGAAAAAACATGAAAAGGCACGGGTGAATAGAGAAAGAGAGAAGACACAACACATGGTTTATACTGGTTCGACCATGAATGCCTACGTCCTATTGAGCTCCAACCAAGAACCCTTCTTCACTATCTCAAGAACACAATTACAAAGACAATATATTCTTTCCATAATAGTGGCGAAGCCACTCAATTTTTTTTTTAAATTTTAGCATAGGAGAATTTTGATTTTTTGATCTTTTTTTATTTTTAACCCATTGATTTTTCACTTGTGAACTCATTAAGTTTATTCAATTTTAAACCTTTAATTTTCAGTTTTAACCCTAAATATTTAATTTTTAACCCCTAAATTAAAAAACCTAATTTCACAATTTTCACTTCCTCCCCACTTGGTCCATTTCCAAAAAAACAAACCCTTCTCTTCATCTTCCTTTGTGAACGCAGTGGCTCACGACGATCCCCTTCACCTGCATGATGGTTATCTTCGTCTTCTTTTCTCTTTGAGCTCTGTCTGTCTCACAAGATATGTGTTGACGATGAAGTCGTGTCGTGACCACGAGCCTTGTTGATGACGTTGTGCCAGCTCTGTCTCACCTCAAGAGATCTACCTGCACGCGCACGACGCCAGGCCATCGCCATGCCAATGTTAGTATTTCTTTTCTAATCTCTCTCTCGAGCTGAATTTCTTATATGTATTTAATGTTTTGCTATATATTCATTGAGATTGTTGTTGATTGCTGTGTACTCTTGATTTTATGATATGCATTTTGCTGATTTTATAGAAATTAAGTTCTGTTGACTGTTGAAATTGTGCTAAAATGTTGTGTAGAAATAATGGTTGAGTGTTAGGAATATGATGCAGTTTTGTCGCTTATTGTTTATTAGGAATTTGTTTTGTGCTAAAATGAAAAAAAAATGTAAATGAAAATCAATGGAATCGGAACTAGAGGATTCACATTCACAACCATCTTCTAGTATTAGACAAAGTAGTCTTGAGGTCGACTTGAATAATCTACCTTCGGATCCTTGGATTACGAATTCAAATAACAGAATATTATCCAAATGATCAAGATAAAGTAAGAAGGGCTTATATTCAAAAAGGTTTTTGCCAACCTTTCAACCATAAGTTCCCTCAAAAGTCAAGGTTATTGTTGAGGTGATCCCGTGCAACTCGAAGAAGAAGGAGAAGATAGTTAGAAACAAAGGAAATGCACTTAAGTGGTACGACTAAAACAACCTTGCTTTTTGATTAATCTCATGAAACTTGTTGACCAACTTGAGTTTTATAACATTGATATGCACACGAGTCTTGAATTTTCAAAAATCAAAAGAATTGGTGATCTTGCTAGAAAGTTAGTAGAGATGAAAATAAATGTTGTGTATCCATTGGTCTACTACTACTAAAACTAGCATTAATATTGCCAATTGCAACTGCCTCGGTAGAAAGGGTATTTTCTACAATGAAGTTCATAAAAAATTGACTGCGCAATCGGATGGGAGATCAATAGATGAATGACTGTTTGGTTACCTACATTGAGCAAGATGTCTTTCATACTATTGAGAATGAAGCAATCATACAATGATTCTAAAATATGATTCCAAAATATGAAAAGTCATGGATGACAGTTATAATTTTGTGATTCACATGACGATTGTAAACTTGAATTTTAATGAAAAGTTACCGAATGCAGTTTTATATCTTGATATTTCTCTTTGTCTCTTATACATGTGTCTATATGTATATATATTAGAATGATATAAAATACACCATAAAAATAAATAGAAGGAATGAAACCAGTGATCCTATTGAAACTGAGTCCTGGCTCCGCCCCTGTTCACTCAACAATCAAACACCCACCCTTCTCATCATCATATAGTAACTTCAAGAAGATGAAAAAAAAACTGCCCTTGACCTACTGAACACGCAGAGAATAGGGTCTATCACAGAGATTTCTTAAGCGAATCGTAGTGTAAAACTAATAGGAAAATTACGTGCTAACTTAGCTTCTCATGCATTTAGTATACAAGGGTTTAGGCATGTTGAATGAGATTAGTCAAAAAGCAAGGTTGTTTTAGTCGTACCACTTAAGTGCATTTCCTTTGTTTCTAACTATCTTCTCCTTCTTCTTCGAGCTGCACGGGATCACCTCAACAATAACTATACCAAATATATAGGTAATGCAAACATACCTTACTTTTCTTTATAATTTTTTTACAGCTGAAATTTTGTCAATGTTATTATTGTTTGAAAGTGGCTCCCGTCGACTTCGGAAAGAACAAAAACAAAGAAAGTTCTCCCTCTATGATGAATGTATGAATCCGCCAATGTACGAAAGTAATGTGTTTAAACCTTTTTGTTTCTTGTTCAAATTATAAATAGTATATAATTATTCAAACATATGAATAAGAATATATATGATGATGCAAGATTAAATAAGAATTCAAAAAATCATTTCCTCAAACTTTTTAAAAGAATCCCTTATCCTAGTGTGAAAAGTGAAAATTGCCCCTAATAACACACGGTTTCTTTGCTAAAACAGACTAATAATCAATATCCAAGGTGGAAGATCTATTCATAGACATGTAAGAAAGTAAGAACAATGTAATATTTTTTAATTTAAAAACTAAAAGCACAAAACTTCAATTAATTATCCTGAACTTTCTTCTTCTTTTCCTTTTTACTAATGTAGAAGCAACGAGTTCTATCAACTACTAAAACAGTTACTTTCCCAAACAATGCATCAATAAGGGTCCACTTGGGCGTGTTTGGTTACTCAGAAAGTAAGAGAGAAAACCGAGTTGAGCACTTTTGGGAGTGTCTTTTTCGAATGGGGAGAGGGAGAGGTCCCATTGGATGACAACAGCAATTCAGAAAAGATGAAACAAATAATGGAAAGTGTTTTGTCTGACTCAAGATGATGTGGAAGGTGCTTGGACTTCAAGGAGAGACCAACAGAAGAATCCAAAATGCTCCAATCAATGTAGGTTTCACTACTGTGCTGTGAGATCAATACAATTTGTTCAGTAACCAACCATCTTTTTCTTCTTCTTCAAACTCTTAGTTAATAAGTTATTCTCTTGATAAAAATGTATTTTGCCTTATTTTTCAATTTAATGCTAGTTTTCAATATCCAAATAATCCGAAAATAATCGGACTTTAATAATTAAAAAAAATCTTAGTTCTTGTTGTACATGTTTGATTACCAATAACATGAAGTATGACGTAAACTGAATACTGACTATGTTTCAAAAGGTAACGTAGGACATACATGTATTGATGATATTATTAAGAAGGTTGATGGAAATTAGTTGCTTGGTTACTATAGGTACATTGGTTGCCATGATTCTAACATGTTGGTAGAGCTTTCCATCTTTAAGGAATGGTTAACTTCGTGTGACAACTTTCATGTTTGTTAAATCATCCTCGAATCTAATTTTGACGTTGTTATATTAATCTTTTGAAATCAATTTATATGGATTATCATCCACTCAAAGGCCTTATTTAGTGGTAACAGAATTTCGACTGGTCATTGCATCATCACTCACTCTTTACTTGAGGACAAAATTTGTGTTGACTTTTTAATTCATTTAGGTATGCGTCGACGAGTTCTCTTTTTGTCTCTTTCTCTCACCCTTGGTGTTTTCTTATATTACTTTTGATCTCGCTGGTATTTCATTTCTTAGTGATTAACACTTAAGTATTTACTAATAATAGTAACATAGATGATAATTAAATTAAAATAATATAATCATATTTGTCACTACATATTGTATCAAAACCACCACAAGACAGACATGATATAGATGTACAACTAATTTTCAAATGAAAGTATTAATGATGAAAAATCAAGAATATGATATGAACAATTCTAGATTGGTTAAGCTATAAGCGAAAGTATTAATTAATCAATTGATGACGTGTTACTCATTTATAGGTTAGAGTTTAGTTTACTCATTAAAACGCTTAATTATTTAGACGTTAAGTAACATATGCATGATTAACATCATTTGGTAAAAAACTTGTATTATATAGATGTTATGATCAGTATAGAACTACTCCAATGATAATATACATGGTCAAGTGGATGATTTCAACACCTTAAGGATCTTAAATGTTCAACAACAAAGTGGTACTGCGATTCTAGCACCGGACAAAAACAAAGTAAAACTAACGGTCACAAATATATATATATATATATATATAAAGAAGAAAAAGGCGGGAAGTAAAACTGTTCATTCAAGTGTGAACTGAGATGAAGCTCAAGTGGTAGTAGTGGGGCCAAAGATTGAGGAATTCCTTATTGGGAGTAAGCTTCAGACAAAGCTTTCTCTCACAACTTTCGGTGTGTGTGTTTTTTGGACTGTTTGTTCCCTCCATACTCCTCTTTATATCTCTCTCCTCCATTTCCTCTGTCTTTTACTCTCTACCATTCCTCCCCCCCCCCNCCTTTACTTCTTCCTTTTCATCTCTGCTTCATACCAATCACACAATTTTCAACTTTCAGAACATTTTCAATCGATTTCGACTTCTGGGTTTTCTTAATTTGGCTCTGTTTAATCGAAATTCTAACATTTTTTTGTTTGGTAATTGGGCAATTATAATCAATTTTCTCCCTTTTTTAAGTTATTTTTGAATATTAATTTGGGAGAATTGGGTATAATTAGGGTGGGGTTGACAATTAGGAGAGAGAGTTTGAATTTTTATAGACAATGATTCTGCTGAACAGCAGTTGGATTCTCTGGAAGTTTTACTCTGTTTTCGACAACAAATCGATTGTTGAGAAGAGCTTTTATTTCTGGATCTTCCAAATCTTTAATAGATACTGTCTGAATACTTAGCCAAAATATTCGCAAATCTCAACAACAATTTGATCTCTGTTAACACAGTTTCGACATTTTTAAGGCTGTTCTTTGGGGTGAATTGTTAGTTAGAGAGTGGTGGTGCAAAATGGGCGGAGCAACGCTTCCGCCCGGGTTCCGATTCCATCCGACGGATGAGGAGTTGGTTGGGTATTACCTGAAAAGAAAAGTTGAGGGTCTTGAAATCGAGCTCGAAGTCATCCCTGTTATTGATTTGTACAAATTTGACCCATGGGAGTTGCCAGGTATTTGTCAAATTCTTTAGAATTGTATGAAAATGTAATCATCAATTTTGAAAATTGTCCCGTTAGACGTTGTGCCATATGCGTTTTTATTGTACAACGTTTAACGAGACAATTTTTAGTATCAGAAATGTAGCCGGAAGTGGCCGAAAACGAGGTCTGTTTTTTAAATATGGTCGAGATTTTTTGTTTGGCAAAGATGGGAAAAAATAAATGTAAATATGTAGCCGACTTGTTAACTGAAAAAATTACAGAAAAAATAACTAACCGCAGAGAACTTGTTAACTAAATTTCGTACGTCACATCATGTATAATATACACAAAATATTTACCTATTGTATTTATGTTCTGCAGAAATCGTCAGAATTTCGACCATGTTTGCAGTTTCAAAAGTTCCGACCATTTTCGAACTAAAACTTATAACCTATTTTTTTGTATTTTTTTCTCGAGAATAAGGCACGGATGACTAATTTTGCTTATTTTAAAATCCAGAGAATATTATTGCTCATTTAAAAGCTTATGGTTGTGAATTTCTAATGGTTAAAGTTTAAGTTGAATTTAATCTAAAAATAAAAAATCGAAGCTGTGATATTGCAGAGAAATCTTTCCTTCCAAATCGAGATATGGAATGGTTTTTCTTCTGTCCTCGGGATCGAAAGTACCCAAATGGCTCGCGAACTAATAGAGCTACCAAAGTTGGCTATTGGAAAGCCACCGGAAAAGATAGGAAGGTTAACTGTCAATCATCAACCGTGACCGGCTACCGTAAAACCCTAGTTTTCTATCGCGGACGAGCACCGTTAGGTGATCGAACGGACTGGATCATGCACGAGTATCGACTTTGTGACGATCAAATTCAAGGACCACCTAGTTTTCAGGTACATTTACTAACTGTTTGATAGAATGCCTCAATGAAAGAATAGTAATGAACTTGTGTGATTTATCTTTTGTTAGGGAGCTTTTGCACTATGCCGTGTCGTTAAGAAGAGCGAGCAGGCGCGGAAGAGCAATTGTCAAGGAGATTTAAAAGAGAAGAACGTTGGAAGCAGATCTAGCAATGGAGATTTGTCATTGGCAATAGCAAAACAAGTTCCTAATGAGCCATTGAGTATATATGGTGACATTCTGCCCGATGGATACTATATGTTCCATGAGAGTTGCTATTCAAGCCCGATGACACAGTATGAGTCTTCTCTAATCGAGACTGACCCTTCAAATCTATGGGTCTCGCCTGCTTTAATTCTTGACTCGTCCAAGGTACCGAAATCTAGTCATGTACGAGATATTTTATTAATCCGAATTAGTAAGACATTGCTTGAGAAATCGCGGTGGATAGAATTGAGAAAAAAAAAGTGACATGTGAACCTTTTTGATGTTTCAAACAAAAAATGTGACATTTTTATAAGAGAAAATACTAAGTCATCTAAAAAAAATTGTTAGGCCTTGGTCTAATATACGAGCGTCAATATTAGCACTTATTAGATCACAAACTAGTAATAAATTTTAACTAGACCATGGTTTAGAAGATATTAAGTTCAACAACAAATTTCAAATAATAAGGGTAACTCAATCTGTTTTCAATAAAAAATATCAAATTTCGTTTAAGACAACCGGGAGTTCAAATATCATTTTTTTATTCGTCAAAGATCTATCCATAAAATCATCTCTTTTTGATAAAGCGTTTGTCTATTGGTTATTTCAGGATTGTCCTCAAGTACAGCAAGAAGTTCTTTCCGATTATTTTCCGCAACATGAGTTTCAAAGCTCAGGAACGCATTGGCAAGCATATGACAACACTGGTTCGAGTTCATCGTACTCAAATAATTTCACCGGAGAAATTGAAGACGCCCATGATTTAAGCCGATTCTACATGGATTATTGTGGAAATGCTGAGATGCCATATGAAGGTTTTGATCAGACAAGTTCATACCAATTAAGATTTCCAAATCACTTCTCATGAAAAACAAAGAAAGAAAGATGAAATGTTAGCCTTTTTTTGTCAAAATGCAGGAATGGAGTGTTTGAATGAAACCCCAATTTGCAGGCAAGCAAGTGGAGATGGGAGTTTTGGGGAACTCACTGGTTTGTGGTTTAAGGAAGACAATATGATGATTGTTATGTAGGCAGGCATTTTCTAGCTTGTCCGAGGTTCAGTTATTAATGTTTTCATGTATGGTTTGTCCAGGACAACGCCTTTTATCGTCGGTTCTGGTTAAAATAATAAATGAAAATCCCTCCAGGTTTTTAGTAGAAATGGTTCCTCTATAAATTACGTACATTTTTAGTTATGTCTATACGTGGGTCGGTCGTGTAACCAAGTGTCATTTTCTTCATTGTCGTGTTAAGATGAATCCCCGGCAATAATCACTTTTATCGACTATGCTTGGAGTGGGTTTATCTGTAGTAGATGGGGTCTTGGTTGAAGTAATAGTACTTTTCTTTACCTAATTGAAGAATGCCACTTATATAACGTTATGTTGCATCGTCATAAATTACTCATTGATGTTTCATCTTTCGTCGTACTAAGCTAAAGAAGAAATATGGAAAGCCAATTCGACAATTCAACTTGAGAAAGTACTTCTAACCAGCGCTCAAGTACCAAAGTTTGCATATTTTATTTTTGGAAAAATAACAGGAAAAGACAGGTTTGGGGGTGGAGTTGCAAAAATGACCGAATTTTTTTTATTTGCAAAAATGACCGAATATTACAGTAGTAAATAATTTATTTACCAAAATTACAAAGTGGATATTTACCATATTTCGGCCATTTTTGCAATAAAAAAATTTTCTAGACATTTTTGCAACTTGAGCTAGGAAAGGAGCTATTTTTGCAATTCTCCCTTTACTTTTTTTATTTGTAAAACACTAATGACGTGTTTACTTGCATTTGGATTCAGATAAAGTTTAGAATCAATTTTCTTAGGAATCAAATGAAGAATGTGTTTGGGGTTATGCCCTCAAAAATATGTGTATTGATATTTTAATATTAAAAATTAAAAAAATTACATTTTGCTTATATTTGTTCTTTTAAATTATTGTTGAATAATTTATATAAATATCTGAAAATTTCATATTCATTGATGAGATTATGATATTATATTAGTACGAGAGGATTAAGATCATAAATAATAAATAAAAATGTCAGCAACATATTAAATTATGATATTTTTAATGAATAATTGTTAGTACGGTTCACTAAATATTATGAATGCATGTGATCTAGATCCGGATCATTGATGTGATAGACATCTTAGTGAAAGTACTTTATATAAGATTATATATGGCATGACAAATGTGAATTAATATCTTTATTGACATACCATTTATCATAAAAATTTAATACATATCAATCTGATGATCATATGCAGACCAGTCTAACATGGTCCCCAACTAACCCCTGCACTACGCGGTCTAGGGTGTGAATATTTAAAGACATGAGAGAATGACTGACTCACAAAAAGAAATTTTATTTTGGGGCAAGTACATAATTATTAGATAATTATGTATGATTAATTAATTAAGAATTAATTAATTATATTATTTATATATAAATTCTGGAAATTAATATATATATATATATATATCGATTAGTTTTTTAATTATCGATGAGTGAGACAGAATATCTAATATATGAAATTAGATAATTATAAATTATTATCAGATAATAATTTGAATTAACTAAATATGTTATTTGTGAACTAGCAGATAAGTTAGTTGATAGGGATAATCAAATATGTTAATTTTGAATTAATTGATACCTAGATATTTATCTCATTAAAATAAATATTTAATTCACAATAATTGTCGCGTGAGACTGCAGTAATGGAGGTGCAATACTATAGTGCCGTGAGGAACTAAGATAACTCAATGACACTGCAATTGTGCATAAATTGTAGTGAGCCTCACTACAATGGCAATTTTAAAATTAAATATTATTTTCAGTTTATCTCTAAAAATGTGATGACATTATATAGATATTATTCTATTGGCCTCATTGTTGATAGAGAGTGAAGAACACAATTGCTATGAGGATGAATTTTTTCTTTGATAAAAAGTTAATCAAAAAACTCTGTGAGAATAATCATCGTATTCTCTTAAAAAATTGTCTCACAAAAATTAATCATTCTTAGTAAATCTCTAGATCTTATGTGTTGAGTACATCTAAAGACAGAAAAAGTGTTTTTGATTATTCTACGTGCTCACACATATCCTAATGTCTTTAAAGTAAAATAAGTATTTGATTTTAGAAATAGTTGCGTCGTGCTTATTTGAGAAAGACATAAGATTTTTTTTCAATAAATTTTTTAGAAGCCACCACGCCTCCATCGCGTGTGCACCGCTTTTTCTGATAGAATGGAGTAGTTAGGAACTAAAATCTACATTAAGATTAATATATTTATTGACTGTTAGGAATTAGAATCATGAATCTGATTATTGAGAATAAGAATGATAGTTTATGTTTACTAGATCAATGAATCAGAATCAAAATATATGAATTGTTAAAATGTCTTTAAAGTAAAATAAGTATTATTTTTAATTAATTATTTTGAAGGCATAATGAATTTTTCATAGTGCATTCTAAATTAATAAAAAGGTGGAATCACTTTACCATATGTGTTAGGAATCTTATTCCATGCAGTCAAATGAATCAATTTTGGCCTAAGTCGGAGGACCCATGAAATCAGATTTTAAAGTCATAGCAAACAACTAAAATGATAATTTAAAATTGAATTCCACGGAATCTCTTTCCTCGAAAGTCAAGTAAACGTGTCATACATATTTGTTTAATAATATTTTGGTCCAATAGTCGTTCTTTCATCATATTTAAAAGGTACTGCTACATAATACATTACTTCATTCACCGCCGAACTAAACTAAAGAAAGTTGGCATATTTTGTTTCTTTGACTTGTTAAATAATAAGGGAATGATTTTGGCTCAATCGTTTTTTGTTACAGAAAACGCATAATTAGGGTTTGATTCTTTAACAACCAGAGATTGATTTTCAGTGAGAGAACTATGAAAGTTCAATAACTTTTAAATACAACCGGCATATGTAAGAGAATGCATCCTTAAGATTGTTTAGGAATACATTAGTCGAGATGCATGTAAGTAAATTGGTCCAGACTCTCAACGATTAAACAACAAAGAAAGCATATGTTTACATAAAAGAACGTCACAAAAAAGGCAACTGTTAGAATAGAATCTTTATGTCAATAATATATGCATTACTCTAAGCCAAAGATTTCAAAATGTTCGCCGTCCTCTTCTTCACTTAGATAAGAATCTTACAAAAGAGTGTTAGATAATGTAACCTAAAGAATTCTTTTCTTATAAAGCAAAATACTTAACCCTTGGCCCCATTCAAAGCCATGGAATATGTATTTGTTTGGTTAGAATAATCTATCTAAACTTTTTATAAATACTCTACTTGCATGTTTTGGTTATTTAGCAAGGAAAGTGAAATGCGTGCTTACATATTATTATAACCAAACTGGTCTATTCATTACCAACATTTCGTTCAATTAATAAATATCCAACGTCCTCGCTCGCTGCGATTCAATCATTATTTTTTGATATATAAACTGAAAATTTATTTATCAAATATAAGTGTCATACTTCAAGTATACAAAATAATAGTTTGCTCATTTATGGTCGATTATAACCCTTTTTTATGACGGTTTTCACTATCATTATAACCCTTTTTTATGGTTTAGCCACTGTCATTAATTATCAAACTATAATTTTATGGTTTTACATAGGGGTGTTAAAAAATCATCTAAATCGTTTAATCCGATTTGGACCGATCCGAAGTTGATCGGTCTGGATAATTTTTTCCTCATATATGGTCGATTCGGTCCTCCTTAGAGAGGATCGAATTTTTGGTTAGGTCCAGAATTTCAGTTAATTCTTGACCGACTGACCGACCGTGTGTGTGTGTGTGTATATATATATATATTTCTTTTTTAGGTTACAGCCCTCAGACGCCTTCGTCTCCCTCAGTTGTCTCTCTCTCTCCCTCACTCCCTCTCGCAGAACCAGAAATGGCACCTCCCTCTCCCTTAGTCCTTCTCGCAGAAACAACACCTCACTCTCCCTCTCCCTTAGTCCATTTTGCAATCGCGACACTTCCCTCTCCCTCTCCCTCTCGTGACGCCTCCTCCTTCGTCCATGTAGGATTCTTGTCTTTCATTGTTGTCCTTCATCCAGTCTCCCTCTTGAATCTCGCCTGAAGAAGAAATCAAGCGCCTCTTTCTTCCTCTTTCTTCTTCGTACAGTCGCCTCCTTCATCTTCATTCAGTCTCCCTCTGGTCTCTGCCTACAGTCACTTCCTTCTTCTTCCAGTCTCCCTCTTGCCTGAAGAAGAAACTGACTGTGAACACCCAGTGTCGCCTCAACGTCTCTAGCCCCTTGTCGCCTTGACACTTGAGAAGGATTCTAGATCTGCAATGTTGTTCTATATTTTTCACTTTCTCATTTCTATCTTTTTTCTATTAATGGGTCTTTTCCATTTCTGCATAATTTTGTGTTTATGATCTATATTCTGTAACTTTTAGATCAATATCAACTTGTGTTTATGTTTATGGTATATATTCTAGATCTATATCAGCTTGTGTTTATGTTCCATTTCTTTGTATTGTGTAACTGCAATACGAAATTCTTGTCAAACTAGAGTTTAATGAGAAACTGTCTAAAACCGTAATACCTGACCAGACTGACCGTTGAAGTTCAGTCTGGTCGGTTCAATTTTTTTTTTAATTTATTGGTCGGTTCGGTGCTCCTATATGGAGGATCGTTATTTTCGGGCTGATCTTATTTTTGTCTAAAAATTCGACCAAACCAACAGTTAAATAACCCTAAACCCATCATAAAATAGTATTTTAAATGACGGCTTTTAGCCGTCATTAAATGCTTTTTATCGCATGTTTTGGCCGTTAATGTGGCCATCGTTTTCCAGGATCATACAACATTTGCCAATTAGCTTCTTGATTATAACCTAGGTTATAGGGGATAGAGCAACTAACTGCTCCATACTCTCAAATCCACTAACACAAAATACACAAGCAATGTTAATGCTAGGATCCCATTTACTGAAATTATTTTTGTTGGCCATCCTATCATGACAGGCATCCATTTGAGATGAAATTGGATTTAGGTATATTTCCTGGAACCAGATAAGTGATCTTCATCTTACTTTTCTTTAGGCTCACACAAAGCATTGTAAGATGCACTTATTGAAAACCAATGTCAGCTACCATTTTGCAAGATAGCACTAACCTTGGTTTCAGAGTCCAAGTTGTCAGGCATGAGGGAAGTATCAAATTTGCATAAGAAGATTCCACTAGGATGCCGAGGGTCACTCACCATCGCAATGTCATTATCATTTCTATTCTGACCCCAAACCAGCTTGCTACCTTATCCTCGTTGTAATGGAGGCATCAATAAGAAAATGAGATATTTAACGTGTTTCGATTAATTTGTTTATATCCACAGATATCTCGTATTTCATAATCATATTACATAATCAATAATGACTCAAACATCTAACCAGAATATCATTACATCTAAATCTAACCTCAACATACAAACCATTCCTTGAAAGCTTTTACTATCTTAGACAAAAGTCATCACGTTCGATCTGATTTGAGCAGCCAACTAGCTTGAAAATAATATTCAATATTGGTAAAATCCTCTTATTTGTCTCTTAATAGCATGAGATATTCCCTTTTGGGATATAGCACTCTCTCATATCTTAAGGTTGTCTTCTATCTCTTAGAGAAAAGTTTCTTCACCACTGAATACTCCATTTAGGGTAGAGCCACATCTCACCATTTAGCGAAGCAAAATCATCTTCTCTCACCTTAAAGACGCCCTTTATCTTTAAGTGTAGAACCTACTCACAATGTGATGCTTTCTTTAGGGTAGAGCTAGTTTTCATCCTCTGTCAAAGTGGACCTACCAAAATCATCACAAATACTTCATATTTATAGACCTACCAAAATCATCACAAATACTTCATATTTATAGACGCTTAAAAACTCTATCATTCCTATTCAAAATAGGAATCACATTCAAAACACATTATCACTATAATATATTTTTCCAAAATATATCTATAAAATAAAAAATCAAATCTCAAAAGGAATTTGAGATATATTTTTTAACAATTTTCCTCCAGCTCCAAAGAGGTATTAGAGGGGAGTTCAATCAATTTTTCATCCAAACTATTATTTAATTTAGAGTTCCTCTTGCTATAATTTTCCATTCCAGCTACGCATTGTTTACAGAGAGATATTGAAAACATTTTTAAATTGTTTCCACGCTGTGCATCAAACCGGTCCATAGCTCAGTGGTACAGCATTTGACCGTAGATCAAGAGGCCACCGGTTCGACCCCGTTTGGGTCCTCAGTTTTTAATATTTTTTTTAATTCTCAATCTTTTTCCATCTAGTAAGGTCTTATTTTCCATGTACTTTGATATTCTACCATTCAATTCTGATTTAAATTTTTAAATTTTTTTCAAACTGCAGAAATAAGATTTGAATATGAGAATTTATATTTAGAATAGAGACATGATCATCGTTAGACGGATTGAAATAAATAAAAACAAATTGTAATTTTAGCACCAAACGGGTCCATAGCTCAGTGGTAGAGCATTTGACTGCAGATCAAGAGGTCACCGGTTCGAACCCGGTTGGGCCCTCAAGTTGAAATATTTATCTTTTAATCTTAATTTTTCAATCTTTTACTCTAGTAAAGTTCTATTTTGCTGTCTACTTGATATTCTTCTATTCAATCTATGATTTAAATTTGCAAGTTCTTTTTGTTAAATTAGGGAAATGTGATTAATAAATTAATAATACTAAACTAAATTTATAAAATATCTTTAATCAAAATAATATAAGAGATATAATAACAAATATTTTTCACATGAAAATTTTAACTTTAATTTAATTATTTTTATTAATATTTAAATAAATTAATATTGCTAAACTAAACTTTAACAATTTTAACTTTAATTAAATTAATCAAATGATTTTTATTAATAGTTTAATGAAAAATAAAATAATTTAATAAAATAAATTTTAATTAAGTTAATAATGTAGGACTAAAATTTTAAAAAATAATTATAATTAAATTAATAAAAGAAGAGATATAATAAAAAAAAATTCATGTGAAAGTTTAACATTAATTTAATTATTTGTATTAATATCTAAATAACTTAATTGTGTTAAACTAAACATTAATAAAGTTAATATTAAATTAAATTAATAAAATGATAGAAAAAGTGTGAGAAAAAATTTCAATAAAGGCAAGAAAATAATTTTGCTTGATATTAGAATTGCAATGAGATTGTAAATTAATTTTGATTCTATTTTATTATGTAATTTAATTGTCTTAAATGACTGTAAATTATGATTGCAATCTTATTTAAGGATTACTCCAAATGAATATCGTAATTCAATTATAAATGAGTTATAATAGGATTACAAACTAAGATAGCGGGAAACAAACGGGGCCTAAGCTACACTCATGATCACAAATTTGCAAGTTTAATCATGAAATCCTGATTACATTACCGCATGCCCAAATTGGGTTACTCAACAATACTGTACAGGCTTAAATTGCCTTGCCCAAACCTCCGCTCATAAGTACAAAAGATCACCAGACGAGCCTCGAGCCCGACCCAGACTCTTTAACCTACAATTAAAAAGCTCACGTCTTCTCCTAATAAATATAATTCATAAGATTTTTACTCTACAGCTCTCTAGTCTCACTCACTCAAGTTAAATTTTTTATTTTTCAGTCATAATTTGACTACAGATCAAGAGGTCACCGGTTCGAACCTGGTTGGGCTCTCAAGTTGAAATATTTATCTTCCAATCATAATTTTTCAATTTTTTCATCTAGTAAAGTTCTATTTTGCTGTCTACTTGATATTCTTCTATTCAATCTATGATTTAAATTTGCAAGTTCTTTTTGTTAAATTAGGGAAATGTGATTTGAACATAAGAAATTAAATTTCGAGAGACGTGTGATTAATAAATAATAATGCTAAACTAAATTTACAAAATATTTTTAATCATATTAATAAAATAAGAGATATAATAAAAAAATACTTTCACATGAAATTTTTTAACTTTAATTTAACTATTTTTTATTAATATTTAAATAAATTAATATTGGTAGATAAACTTTAACGAATTTAATTTTAATTAAATTTATCAAATGATTTTTTGTTAATATGTTAATTACAAATAAAAATGAATTTTAATTATGCTAAACACGTTGGACTAAATTTTTAACAAATAATTGTAATTAAATTAATAAAACAAGAGATATAATAAAAAATATTTTCTCGTAGAATTTTAACATTAATTTTTATTAATATCTAAATAATTTAATAGTTCTAAACTACACATTAATAAATTTAATTTTAATTAAATTAATAAAATGACAGAGAAAGTGTGAGAAAATATATTTCAATGACGGCAGAAAAATATTTTTGTTTGATATTAGAATTACAATAACATTATAACTTAGTATTGCTTCCATTTTATTCTATAATTCAATGCCTCAAATGATTGTAAATTAGGATTACATGTAGATTAGGATTGTAACTTTATTAAGTATTACTTCAAACTAACATCATAATTCAATTATAAAAGGATTACAAACTAAGATAGCGTGAAACAAACATGGCCTAAGCTATACTCATGATCACAAATTTGTAAATTTAATCATGAAATCCTGGTTACATTACCGCATGCCAAAATTAGGTTATTCAACAATACTGTAGAGGCTTAAATTGTCTAGCCCAAACCTCCACTCATAAGTACAAAAGATCACTAGACGAGCCCCAGGCCTGACCTAGACTCACATTCAAGTTAAATTTTTTATTTTTTCAGTCATATTTTTTCAATTTTTTCATCCAACAAGGTTCTATATTGTTGTCTTCTTGATATTCTAATTCAATATTTGATTTAAATTTGCAAGTACTGTTTGTTAAATTAGGGAAATGGGAAGATTAAATTTAGAGGAGATGTGTGATTTTCACCAAACTATATTCATGACCATAAAATTGCAAGTTTAATTAGTTTTGGTTGTTCAAGAGTATAGTAGAGGCTCAAAATTGTCTGGTCCAGACCTCAACTCATAAGTCTAAATGATCATCATACCAGTCTCGGGCCTGATCCAAACTTTTTTTCCCATTATTGGAAGTCCATGTCTTCTCTCTATAAATATATAGTGTCTAGCTCATTCATAAGATATATACTCTCTAGCTCTCTAGTCTCATACTGCCAAAATAATTGCTAACTTGGGTATCATAGTCTAATTGATAAGGCATTATTCCCGTTTAAGTTGATACTATCACATCCACTATTTCTCTATTATTTTTCATGTTATTATCCAATTATCAAGCGACGTACTGCAACAATTTTTTAGAATCTACAACATAATAAATCCTATTTATGAGGTTTCACTTTCATCATGGAAAAGTTTTATGCTTCTCAAATAGCGAAGATTTATCATGTGTTTCCTCTCAACGGTCTTGGATCCCTTTATGTGAGGCCAAAGAGTGTTGCTTTACTCTCATAGGAAACAAATATCAAGGCCAGAAACACCAGAAACAGAATATGTTGGTGGTTAAAGAGAAAATTTAGTTAATTAAAACTTGTAATGTTAGGTCATATTGGTGAGTTTGAATGTAAGAAGTTAAACCATCTAAAACCGGATCGATATGATCTAAAATAAATGAACAATTATATATATGTAGAACAAATCTACCCACCTGACATTTTTGCTAATCGAATCAAATCTTAGTCATAAAATGCCTTCAAGAATCGAATCATTTTCAACTCTCTCTTTTTTTATTATTCTATTCAGAATGATGGAACATGTCTTTCAATACGTATTTTAAAGAGAGAATTATAACCATTCAAATAGTAACATTTGAAGATGAATGGGTGACTCCATCAATCACCAATTCCCAAAAGTTACCAAATATGTGACTATTGGCTTGTAACCGTCACTAACTTCTCTAATATAAAGAATATGAAATTTATAAATGTAATATATCAATTATTAGAATACCATAATACTTACATTCTTTCACTTGGTCGTATAATAATTGCTAAATTTTTTTTATTTTATTTTATTATTTTTTAAATATAATCTATCGATCAATATAATGAGAATCTTATAATACAAAGTATCTTTAAGTTCTTTTAGAATACGAAGCTCGACTCTATGGCCACATCTATATTGTATGTGTGAAAAATCGCCAATAAAATATCTATGTCATGCTTTGGTCGAAATGTTTCTCAAAACCGAACACACTATGTCTCAAAAGACACTTGAATCACAATTTTCCATACACACGTGCACCGATATTGAAATTGCATTGAAATGAACTGGATTACATATTATAATTAAATTTGATCACAATACAAAATGTCCGGAACTGAATAATAAACAAACTCCCACTAACTAAGGAAATTAGACCAATCAACTAAACCCATATGAGCAACATGCTCTATATACAAACAACATAGGCAGCAAACCCTTAGACATGGGATCAACAATCATATACTATGTTCTAATGTGCTCCACAGACACTATCTGGTTATAAATCATCTCTTTAACAACAAGGTATTTAATATCACTGTGTTTTGATCTTCCTGAACACTTGTTGTTTCTTACATACATCACTGCAATATAGTTATCACAGAAAATCATGATAGGTTTAGAAATGGAATCTACAGCCTCGAGTCCTGAGATGAAATTTCGTAACCAAATTGCATGAGAAGTCCTCATACTATGCAACAAACTCTGCTTCCATTATGGACGAAGCTGTTAGTGTTTGTTTAACACTCTTCCATGATATAGCTCGTACAACCATTAGAAAAATATAACCGGAAGTGGATTTCATATCATCTTGACAACCAACAAAGTCAGAATTGTGGGTTTCCTTCTTCGAACGAGCTTCTCTCTCCTCTTTCTCCTTCGAGCAACTTTAAGCTCTGTGGGTTTCTGTTTTGGTTAAAATGAAATCTCTATCTCCATTACAAATAAACGATAAACGTGCGAGAGCATATATTTTTCAGAGTTTTAGAAAGTGTAAGCATTTAAATGGTCAATTATAAAGATCATAGGTATGTTTTACATAAAATTGAAAGTGCAAGGGTGTTTCTTACATTTTAGCCTATACAATATACTAAACAATTTTTACAATTACAAACCCTAAAAAGCATTTCACAATTCCCCTCTCTCCTCTATGAACTTTCTGCTTCCTCTCACCTCTGCGAACTCTCTCTCCTTCCCTCTCTCTTCTCTTCACTCCACCTTTTGCTAGTCTGCTTCCTTCTCTCTTATTCACGACCCTATCCCGTAGCGATTGTCTCTCCCATGGCGTTCTCTCCTTCGCCCCTCGTTCAAGCTTCCACACTCAAGCATATTTGAGCAGATTTGTGGTTTGTGTTTGAAGAATTTTAATGCTTTAATTTTAGTGATTTATTGCCATAATTTTTTTAGTTTTAGAGATGGCTAGGGTTTTTATTTTAGTGATTTCAATTTTTTTTTAGTTTTACTAATTCTGATAACCCTAACAATTTGTGTTTTTGTGTTTTGAAAAATTTGTTTAATGAATCAGTAATTCTGTGAATTTTTTTGTGGATTTTGCTTGTTCATGAAATACTCGTGTGACTTACAAAGCCTGTGATTCCAATTCCTGATTTTCCATTGCCAAAGCATATTCCTTCACTCCTTATCACAGTAGTCAATTTTATACCGGTGTCCGTTTCAGTTTTCTGAAAAAAAAAATGTTTCGGATATTTCAGTGTTTCAGTGCGCCATTTCAGAAAAAAATTTGTCATCTAAAATAATGTTATAAATTTATTATATATAATATAACTAAGAAAAAAATTGAATCCATAGATTATATCATGCAAATAATACGTAATTACCAGTAAAATTTAATAAAATATCATATTAATGACGTTAAAATTTAACAAAAATATCATATTAAATAGCATTATCATTATGAAATTCACAAATGTTCAACATTACAACTAATTTGCTTGAGTTTCATCATCATCATCCTCATTAAACTTTATAATTTAGAAGTATCTCCACCAAACTAATCCCACCATACATCTGCAAAAGAAACATGTTCAGAATAAATTTAATTAAAACAACATAAATTAATAGGAGTACTTCAGCCGAAACAAACCGAAATTCGGCCGAGACAGACCGAAATAGACCGAAATTCTAGGTAAAATATTACAACCCCTATTTCATTTCGGTTCCTCGTCGGAACTGAAATGTTTCGGCCATTTCAGCCTAAACGAAACGAAATTGATAACTAAGCTCCTTACACATTCTATCATGGCATCAAAATAAATTTAAAAAGTGTAGTAAACTGGCAAAAATTTGAAGGGAAAATACCATGAAGAGTATATTCCATTATTCCTCATTGGGTAAGACTGATCTTTGTTTTAATTCTGTCTTTTCTGACTAATTTGCCTCTGTGTTTGTCTTTGTTTTGAAGCTCATTTGAGAGCTAAAGAAGAACAAGTCTAGTGGGTGGAAACATTGCCAAACTGTCAAAACCGAATCGAACCAAAATGTTTAATTAGGTTCGGTTCGATTTATGTGTCACTATTCAGTTCAGTTTGATCTGTCAAATAAGTGAATCCAAACTTTTAGTTCGGTTCGATTTTTCTAAATAACCGATCGAACCGAATCAATTACACTCCTAAATTTCACTTTCATCATGGAAAAGCTTTTGCTTCTCAAATAGCCATGGTTTTTCATGTATTTCCTCTCAACGGTCTTGGATCCCTTTGTGTGAGGCCAAAAAGTGTTGCTTTACTCTCATAGAAAACAAATATCAAGGCCAATAGTGAAGAAAGACTTCTTCTAACCATCTGGTTAGAGTCGAAATATTGTCATTCAAATGGATATGTTGGTGTTTGAAGAGAGAATTTAGTTAATCAAAAACTTGTCATGTTAGGTTATAGTTGGTGAGTTTGAAATTGACCTAAAGATACATGTGTCATCTTTAAATTAAAATATACAATATGTCAATAAGCATCTTGCATGATATTATTGTCCTAACCATCAAATTTTTATTTCTGTAATGTTTGTTGCTCTTTTATAATTTAATTGTAACCAAATTTCTGAGCCCGAGATTATTGAGGTTGAACTCAGTTTTTTTGTTCTTTTTCTTTTCTAACTTTTTTAGGAAAAAAGAAGGGGAGGGTGTTAGTCAACAGTATTTGATTGTATATCTATAATCTTCTTCACACCTTCTCTGGTCAAAACAAAGCATTCATATACTAATAAGAAACCACCATGTGCTTTGATGACATATCATATGTCAAATCAGATACGGATACACGGTGGCACTCCCTTGAGCTCTATAAATAGATGGGACCTTATTTTATAATAGATAAAAATGAGAGTTTTCTCAAAAACACAAAATTTCTCAAAAGACACCTCTATAGAAGCTCTAAAGTCCAAAAAGAAGATAATTAAGAACATTGTAGACATCAAGTTCAACGAGTACAATGAGTTTGATCAGTCTCTAACCAAGTAAGAAGTTTAGAGATCTAAAAAAATATCCACCACTTTTCTCTCGAATGACTGAAGACGATTTTCTAAAGTTCAAAGAAGAGATTCAAAAACCCTGCAAAGTTTTATTTCAAGTTCAAATCACATATCTAGTTCAATTTATTTTTAATCAAAGGATGTCAAAATCATATAGTGTGTCTCTAAACCCATGAGAACCTGCCCCTAAGGAAAGAAATATGCGATGAGGTGAGTATGGAGAGTAATAAATACATTTGTGTGAGCATGAGCCAGGTGATAGATATAATAGTCTCCACCCCTTACCCACTCATACTCGCTCCATTAAGTTTTATATAATTTTGAGACACAAGAATGTATTTCAATCATGTAAGGTAAATGTTTATAATGTATGTTTTTTAATCTAAACAGTCATTTAAACATTCTTACTTTAAAAAAGTAACTTGCTTACATTTTTATTTTTCATAAAAACGGTCAAAATGACTGAAAGGCTTAACTAATTTTGTTTACACGGCTGTGATAACTCTCCTCAACTTTCCCAAACAATTTTTTAAAATCAAAATTTAACACCACTTATTTATAATTATACCATTGTTGACTCAAAGCAACGTATACGCACAATTTTTTCCACCCTCTATTTTTCCTTTTCATATTTGATTTTTAATGCAAAAAATTAGATATTTTTAACAAAAATAACAAATTTAGAAATCCATTAAGGGTTTCTAGAGAGAGTCTCACCTCTCTCTAGGAACAGAACCTCATTTTCACCTCTAAAGTCCTCTGGATTTGCCACTGAGCCTGACCCTAGGCTCCGGCGGGCTCAAGGCAAGGCTCCCCACCTTGATTTCTTACTCTAGTGAACAGGATGGCACTCGAAGGCCTTGCTCGTGCAGATTTATAGTGCTTCAGAGGGAGTGGCTTGGCAAAGCTGGCATTTGTGGATCTTGGCCATCTGTCTTTCGTCGCCGTCGTTTGGCTTGGTGAAGCTCTGCAATTCGTAGGTATGGATCTCAGCCTCCCCCATGCTTGTTTCTGGTCTGCTTATTGTGCACTGGTTTGAGGCTTGAGTCAGGATTATAGGTCCCCTCCTTCCGCTACAAAGCCTCGAAGATTAGATCCATGGGTCTCGGACGTGGGCTCGGGTCTTCTCTTCATGGAAGCCTCCACCATAGAGACAGGGGTGGTGGTTCTAGTTTGGCTTTGTCCTTCTCTTACGCTTAGTTGTTGGAGAAAATTGGTTTGAGCTCCGACAATTTATTTGGCTTTATGTTTGCCGTGATTGGTCAACGTCTTCTATTCTTTGACGGTCGTCATTGTCCCAACCAGAGATGGAATTTACCCCACATTGGAGTGCGGATGGTGGCTCCCTATCTGTCTATGGTTTCTTCTTAGTTGTCACATGAGGTTTGATCGAGCTCATGATTTACCCTTTAGCCATGTCAGAAGATGATGTATCTCCTAGGTTTTCCACTATCGATGCGGCCTGGTGAGGTCCCTTATTTTGGATGTGCTCGATTATTGAGAGAGATCTGATCAAATCGGAGTTCACTACAAGAAAAATGGTATTTCGCGGCTTTTTAACGACGGCAGTTGCTACAATCGCTGAAAAAAATGCGATAAAATTTTACCAGTGGTTTTTAATAACCGCCGCTAAATAGTCACTTTTAGCGGCATTTTTTGACAACCGCCACTAAAAAGTCATATTTTATGACCTTTAGCGGCGGATATTGAAAAACTGTTGTTACAAGTCATACAAATAAGAACTTTTAGTGACTATAAAATATCTTATTAGCGGCGAGTTTTAAGACATTAGCGGCGGTTTAGAACCGCCGGCAAAAATAGCTTAAATCCCTAATCCCCAATTCGTGAATTCACTCTTTTTCTTTCACTTTTTCTCTCGTTTTCTTATACGATTCTTAGGTGATTCACAGACGAAGCTTAGATCTAGTCGTTTGTCACTTCGCCATCATAGATTTCTGTTCATCCTCGTCGTTTGTAGACATCAATGAGTCTCTATTTCTCTGTCTCATTTTTGTTCTCTCTCTCTGTCTATCTTATTTGTTACAATTTCCAAATGTTATCAACTGGCTTCGAAATGGTATTAATTAGCATTTGAATTCTATTTATGGTGTCATTTTCATTTCGTATCATCTCTTGTCGGGGAGGGAGTTGGGGGGGCAGTGGGGTAGGGGCAGAGAGGGGAATTGCCAGAATGAGAAATAGGGTTTTCAGGGTGTTTACCTGCAAATGAGTTAGAGGTGACAGGGTATCTGGATTTGAGAGTTTGAGGGAAGGAGAAGAAGAAAACAGAAACTGTACTAAACAGAAAGAAGAAGAAGAAGAAGAAGAAGAAGAAGAAGAAGAAGAAGAAGAAGAAGAAGAGGAAGAGGAAGACGAAGAAGAGGAAGAAGAAGACGAAGAAGAAGAAGAGGAAGAAGAAGAAGACGAAGAGGAAGAAGAAGAAGAGGAAGAAGAAGAAGAAGAAGAGGAAGAAGAAGAAGAAGAGGAAGAAGAAGAAGAAGAAGAGGAATATAAGCATGTTGAATAAGAGGAAGCATTGGGGATATTTGGGTCTTTTCCTTTGCTTAAGAGATGGGATGTTTTGGGTCTGGGACAAGCCATGTTTGTTTAATTTCTTCTTATATTATTAAGCTAAATATTTGTTTGCCTAGCCCAAAATTATTGGTTAGAGACATTATAAGAAAATTGTTTATGATTTCTTTCATGTGTAAAGAGAGATATTCGGTGGAGGTGGGGAGTAGTTTATTTACATTTTTCATGACTATTTCTTGATAGATGATGATGGTGGACTTTTTTTTGCTCTATTTATATTTATATTTTGCACGTTATGATTAATTACTAGAAGTTAGAGATATTTAAACTTGAGTGGGTTAGCCCATGGCTCTTTCCTTGGAGGTTAGACTTTTTTTTTGCTCGATAAATATTTACAGCTAAAGTTAAAAGCATGATTGTGAACTTTACATTATAGTCATATAGTTATCTGCCCATGCATTTTAAAAATATTAGATTTCTTGTTTGTTTTGGTCTTTTTGAACTTAATAGTTCTCAGAAATATGCTTTTCTTAGCATGTTTTAGTACATAAGGATGAGCCTTGAAAATGAGTAGGAGAGATTTGCAGAGTTCCCGTTATTACTTTGTATTTTTATTTTACTTTACAATTAATATGTAGTTTATTATGGATTTATGAGATTACTTTATATTTTTATTTTTTGTAAGTGCAGCTATGCTAGTGAACATGAGTTTATATTGACAAGAACAACATGTTTTTCTACATTGAATCATAAATTGATGTTAGTCTTTAGAATTACTTGCTTATATTTGTGTTCTGCCTTTGAAATTGCTTGCTTATATTTTTGGACTTGTTATCATTGAAAAGAGAAGGCTAAATATCAATGCACTCTTTAATTATGTTTTGCAATCACACTCCACGTAAGTTTTTGGGGTTAATTGATCTATATGTTGGAAGCATAAAAAAAATCTGAATGGGACATACTTGTGCCACTTCTTGTGAATAATATAGCTAAAGGAGACATAAGCTTTAGTTTTAAAAAAATTCATCATATGGCGGCGGTTTTCAAAACCGCCACCATATATTTTGTATGTTTAATGATTTAGCAGTGGTTTGAAATCGCCACTAAATGTGAAAACAAATCACCGGCAAAAGTACATTTTTGTCGGCGGTCCTCTGGAGGTTGGCAAAATAGCCGCGAAAAATCTATACGGCGGTTGTTTGGTGGCGGTTTACTGATCGCCGCATAAATTTTTCGCGACTGTTAAAACCGCCGCCATAGGCGGTTTTTCTTGTAGTGGTTGCTTGATGTTCTGGTTGATTGATTTGTAACGAATGACGTTGCATCTCATAGGCTCTACTTTGTCGAGGCTAGTGAGGCCTCTTGTTTGGCCGTTCTGAGATATTGTTTATTTAGTTGTTCTTGTTTTGGTTATTCATTTTCTGGGTGATAAGGCTAATTAGTGTGGTTGATTTGTGGTGCATCTTGATTTTTCTAGCTGTAGATGCTAGGTTTGATAATGTTGGTTGATAGTTGGGTTGTTTATGCTTTTTCTGATTTGGTGTAGCTTTCTGCTTTTGGTTGGTTCTGTGCATTTTCTATGTATAGTTTCTATGCTGCATCCTTTTTTGGTACTTGCGTTTCTGTTATGTGTACTTTTTGTGTAGCATTATAGAGTGTTTTATTGTTGATCTAGCTCTGAGCTTAGCACAATGTTTATTGTATACCTAGAGTATACCTCTTGTATAAGTGTAATTTTTTTGGTTAATATATTTTTGCCTTTGACAAAAAAATTATTGCTATATGTAACGCCCTAATCCCCAAGAGTTAAACATACATGTAATTTCATAATTTTGAAATCTCCAATTCGAAACAACCCCTAATTTTGAGAAAAACCTCAAATTAAAAATTCTTAATTTACCCATGATGGATAACCTCTGACCTTAAATAGCGGAAGCATTAAACTTATCCTTGATCAGAATCTTAATCATAAAATAGCGGAAGCGATAAAGTGTCTTAAATGCATAATTAATAAAACCTCAAAAAACTGAATTAAATTCTGAAATAAAGTCAAAACTTGAAATCCATAATTCATGAAACTTTCACTCATCATAATTCGTAGAAAATCATAACGTAAAATAAGCTACTTGAATAACCAAGTTTAACAGAAAATGTTTTCCTAAGTTTTAAATCAAATCATAAATTGAAAACATAAATTCATCTGATCTAACTGGTTATAGCAGTCTCCCACTCATGTTGCTCGCTATCACCACCTGCATCATAAATAACTGTGGGGGAATAAGTATTTTAAAATACTCAGTAAGCAAACTCACATAATAACACGTAACACCCCAACTAATTTTGCAATAAATTGTGTGTTTAATTGTTAATTTTATATTCACTTGGTCAAAAGAACTTCCATTTTTCTTTTAACTAAGAGTATAAATTATAAATATTCAATCTTCCTTACAATTTGATTATCTTTAGATTTAACCTTTCGATTTTAATGGGTTAGGGCTTGGATAGCATGTTTTAACTTAGATATGAATAATAATGAGTTTTAACACTCTTTTATGACTCATATAAGTCTCTTGAATCAATTTCAATAAGGGAGAAATATTTTCAATAAAAAAATATGATTTTTAATGAAAATTGGATTTCGGATTTTTCTGCACATTGTAAATCGACTTCATGTTTCATATACCAAACGATGGAATTTGAGTCTGAAATTTTGATGGTAGATTTTCAACATGTTGAAATATATCCTATATAAATTTTAGGTCATAACTCAAAGTATACGATTTTTTAAAGTTTCTATTTTGTTAAGAGGAAACAGTATTTGGAAACGAATTTGTTTCCATGTTTTGACACCTAAATGACCTCGAAATTTCATGAAATTTAATTTGTCAAAATCCTAACGTTTTCAAGATAATACTGTATGAATTTTATCATTTTTAGAAAGCCTTATTATAAGTTGTGTTCTATAATTTATAACTAGGACAAGTAAACAAGAAGTATCATGAATTTATAAAGCTATTGGAGTTTGGATTTGTACCGTGCTTATAAAGTGTATAAATATTTGAGTTTTATTCTTGAGCACTGACTTAGTTTACCACTCTACCATCTATGTCATAAACAATTGATTTTGTTTTATATTTTCAATGACTATGTGAAATTGATAAAACGCCTTAATGTGTAAATTTAATAGTTTTGGCACTTTGAGCGTTGACCCCTCGAAGCATTCTCTATTTATTTAATTTTGCTAAGGACTCCAAGTAAGTAGAATTTTTCGCATACTTTAATGTTTCTAAACTTCGATGTTGTATTGGTTTATCATTGTGATGTCGTTTGATATTATGTTTAATTATATTTGCATGTATGTTATCTCTGATGTAATTGTATTGTAATGTTAATGATTGTAAATACGTTCATATATATATACATGAGGGTTTGTAGTATGAATATAATCAATTTAATTAAAAGTTTAAACACCTGGTGTGTGTTTATGCCATGAAAGACGTGAGTGGGAAATGGGACGCGGGGGACAGGCGGACCGACAATGGTTAATAGTTAATGTGAATGGATGATCGTTTGACTTGTCCAGCAATATAATGTGAATGGATGATCGTTTGACTTGTCCAACGATATAATGTGAATGAATGATACTACCAGGGCCCAGTAGTCGAACAAGTTCCGTAATAATTGCCCACTGCCTCTGATTGGCTAAATATTACACAAGTGAGCTCGCGAATAAATGAAAGAAATGAATGCAATGGAAATAGTAAAGAAAAGAACGTGACAAGTTTGCATGGAAAGAATGTAATGAAACGTAATTAATGAAAGCGAAGGAGATAAAGTGATAAAATGATTATAAAGTGTATATCAAACACAAATGTTTTTTAAAATGGAATTGAATGCGTATGTGTTTGCTGAGTATGTGTAAGATTTTACTTACTGGGCTTTAGCTCATTCCGTGATTTCTAAATATTTTCAGGCGAGGAGTAATTGCGAGACGATACCTTGCAGGCGAATTGGACTCAGTGGAATAGTTTGAATAAAGATTCCAGACAATTGCTTTATGATTAATTTTTATTATTTTGACGATTTAGCTTAAAATTATTGGTTGTTATTTGACTAAGTTTCCGTTGCAAATTTTTTTATTATTATTTAAGTACTTTGAATTCAATACTTATAAATTTAAATAAAGGATTTGATAAAGTTATGTTTTAAATAAAGCTATATCTTTCATATTAAATGTTTAATTAACGTTAAAGAGGATATCACTTCCTAAATTATAATCAATAAGGTAGTTTTAGTATTGGGGTGTCACATAACATGCATCCACATGTCATAAATGCAATCATGACATAATATATCTGAACGTGACATATAACATAAATGAAATAAAGTAACGTACTTGATCATGACATGGCTTAATATAGCACGAAGATAACACGCGTCTCAAACAGAATCATTTAGCAATCTTAATCATATCTTGGCTTGTCATTTTCTCTAGTTAACAACCTAATCAGAACTGATCACACGTTAATTGAAACACATTATGACGAATTAAGCGACGAAACAGATGGCACACATCGGGCGATGAAACAGATGGCACACATTGGGCGACAGAACAGATGGTACTCATAGGTGACGAAAAACGTGAACAGATGGCACCTCATGAGTGACGAAAAATATTTACAAATGACACCCAATGAATGACGAAAACATGAACACCCTATGTGTGACGAAAGCATGAACATATGACACTCATTCATTTAACAGAACATAACGTGAACAGTCTTGATTCCTTGTTAACTAATGGTCATGCTTAAGTTCATATTTTGCTTAATTATCACTTGATTGAATTAACCTCATAAGTTGCAGAATCCAACGTATGACAAAAATTAATCATATAATGCATACTGATACATATAACAGAATCAAACATGATAACATACTATGTAAAATCAGTCATACTCTGACATTTATCTCATGATAATCACATTAATAACTGAACAGTAATCAATTACCAAAGTGTTAACCAAATATGATAATTATTGAAAAATATTTAAACGGATAATAAATACATGATACGATTATAATATCAGAATCACAGCGTTATATAAGTCAATTTACACAAACATATATATAAACGTAACATGCTTATAGACAATTAAAGCTGATGAGAATAACACATATTTCATTTATCACACGTGGGTCACATTACAATGTAATTTTCACTCACTCAAACATATATATATTTATCACACATGAGTCACATTACGATACCAATTCAATTACACAAAGCATATACATTTATAACAACGGGAGTCACACCATCATGTAAGCCCACTTACCTGAAGTGGAAGAATGAATTAAACAATTAATGACCTGAAATTCAAAAAAATATAATCACTAAATTATTTTGAAATAAAACAATATAAACACATTTTTAATATCATAAAAAAGAAAATATAGATTTAATTAAAATAGTGCAAAACGGTCAGAACGAGGTCCGAAAACAATATATCGGGTCCAAAGTCAAAAGATAAAGCTTCGGGTCAAAATGTTCAGACTGGGCTGGTTCGGACCAGTCTGGTTCGATTTTATCTGATGGACAGGTTCAGACCAGTCCGAGTAAGCTGAACCGGTTCGGTTCGTGATGAACCGGTTCAGGACAGAGCAACTGGGTGCAAGACCTAGTTGTAAAACAAAAGCACGAGGAAACAGGGGGAAAAGAGAGAGAGAGAAAATGAGAAGGAGAGAGAAACAAAGAGGGGAAGTGAGGGAATCTGAGAGGGGAAGAAAGAGAGGGATGTAGAGAGAAGCAGAGAGAGACAGAGATAGAGAGAGAAACAAATGGTGAGAGAAAGGGAAACAAAGGGAAGGGGAAAATGGGCCTCGGTGATAAACCGCTGGTGATGGCAGAAGCAAATAGAGAGAGAGAAAATGAGAGAGAGAGAGAGAAAGAAAGAGAGAGAGAGAACGAGAAGGAGAAAGAAACAGAGAGGGGAAGAAAAACAGGAAGGGAATCTGAGAAGGGAAGAGAGAGAGAGGGATGTAGAGAGAAGCATAGAGAGAAAAAACGAGAAGGAGAGAGAAATAAAGAGGGGAAGAAACATAGATGAAGATGAAAGAGAGATAGAGTGAAAGAACATAGATAAAAATAGAGAGGGAGGGAGATGAAGCAAGGACGAGAGAGATAGACAAAAACAGAGAGAGAAAGAGATTAAAGAAAGAAATCAAGAAAGAAAGAGAAGAAGATTACCCAAATTCAATTAGAGAGAGACCAACGAAGGAGAAGAGTTGCTGGCCTGCAGGTGGCTGCACGGGGAGGAGAGAGCTGGGAGAGAAGAAGCTGTTTTGGAATATATGTAATAGGTTAAAGGTTGGTTTAGGGTGTGTATGCATGTAGTGTGAGTGATTTTCAATTGAGGGTTGAGATTGTCTAATCAAGAATAAAATAGGGTTAGGGTATACATAAGCATATGGTGTGAGTGAGCTAAAATTTTATAATATAAATTAAAACTCTTTTAAAATTGAATAATTGAATTTTAAACTAAACCATATATAATTAAAATTCTTTTACCAAAATTACAAATAATCACTTTTTAAAATCATTTTATCTTTGAAATCAATTTTACAAAATACCCATTTACGAAGAGTCGGGATATTACACTATATGTGGTTTGACAATGCCAAGTTGTTTTTTAACAAATAAAAGCGAAGAGAAATTTATAATAGAAAACTTAAGAAGAAAATAAAACGTGTTTTTACATATTGTCTATTTTGATTGTTTCCTCTCGGCTGTTTTCAAATGAAACTCTCTTTAGATTTTTAAGGGAAATAGTCCAATATAGATCATTACTGACAAAGGTTTGTAACATTGTTTTTTTAAATATAACTACTATTGTTTTTTTAATATAACGACTAGAGTTGGAAATCACTAAAACACTTATATGGTAAAGTTGTTTTCATGATATTATATCATGTTGGAAATAATGTTTTAAATTATATTGTGAACTCAAAAATACTAACTAGGAATGCGAACCCAATGACTATAAATCTTATGAACCAAGATTATTTGGTTCATCACATTCAATATAGTTCATAAAAGATTATTGAGTATTAAGAACTTGTCACTTATAAAAGTGATACATGGAGAATAATTTAATCCAAGCTTAGTTGAATCTCAGAGCTGATAGTGTGTGGTATCATCTTTTATAGTAGAAGATTTCGACCATCTTCAAAAAGTTTTTACACGAAATTATTGATTACATAATTGCTGTTCTTACATATCAACTAAAGAGAACTTAAGAATAATACTTTTTCATTAAATTACACGAAAAAAATGTTCTTTAATCAATTTGATATTGAGATTTTTATATTTTCTCATTATCAACAAAAGATAATCTCATTAATATGAATATCATAACTTAATTAAACAACAAAACCAGGCATAAATTAACAGTAAAAAAATCAATCAGCTCCATCAGCAGTAAAATTAGTATGGTCAATTGGCTTCTCACAAGTAACAGTAATTAAACCCCCAAGATCATCACCATCCTTGAATTCTTTAAAGCAAGCAATCCTTCCCAATTCTTCAACTTCCTCAATCACATTATCAAGCTTAGCCACTGTCTCCACTAGCAATGAAGCAAAAGCAGCAAAAGGAAGTGCTTCTGAGAATTCAAGGCTTGTTATTGCTATCTTACTCAGCTGTGGCCTTAAAACCTTCCTCTCCACCTCCTTCGCTTGCTCTGACACCCTTCTCGTTTTCCACTCGAGAATGGTGCTTGTGTCGGTTTTTACGCTCGCTAGAGACACAGACATTCCAGTGTCTTTTTCTTGCCTATGGCTGGCTTGTGCAGCAGCTAATGCAAAGAAGTTGGACTGATTACTGTTGCTGTTCGAGCCGAGGAAGAGGCGCGGCTGGGATTTGATCGCGTTGTTGAGGTCTTGTAATGCCTCGTGGAGATGATCAGAGAGTATCTCTGGAGAGCATTGACGACGGTTTCGTATGCTATTCGCGAGTTCTGTTAGAGCTTTTGATACTTCTCCTGCGACTCGTATGCACGGGTCTTTGAATAGGCCTCGTACCGAGCGTGGAGTCTAAAAATAAAAAAAAAATATATAATCAGTATTAATGATATGATAAGTTCTAAAACAAGGTTTCAAGCAGAGAAATGTTCAAAAATCATGGAGAAGACACTGATTGGAGTTTACCTGAATTTCGGTTCGTAAACAGCCATGAAGAGCAACGACCGTGTACCCGAATTGGCGTAGAACAGCTCCAAGTTTCACGTATTGCTGCCACGGGAACCTGTAGCAGTGTCGCGAGTGCCTCGGCTCCCAACTTGCATACAATGCCTGTTCAACTCCAAGTTACTAAAACATGTAAGCTATCAAGCTGTTAAATTGCGAGTTAACCTAAAATCTTAAACTATTATGTCAAGGCGAATTTTATGTACTTGAACATTGATTCTTAACATAAACTAGCATAGAGGTTTCAAAGGATTTTGTTAGGTAAAAATACCAATGTTTCATCGACGGATTTGGAGTCCAAAACTGCCTTATAGCCCTTATAAATTGGATCTTCTGAACATTTCTCGTCGGTCTTGTCTATCTCGGCATCATTGAAATACTCATTCACACAAGCTGCATGATTAAAATGACGTTTTTAAATTAAAACGAACTCGAAGGCATAACATAAAAGAACTTTTCGGTTTCCCTAATACCTTCTATAGATTTTGCAAGGCCTTCAAGCTTGTTGACAGTAGAATTGTGAAGGTCCTCTCCTGACCAATTTGGGAAGACAAGTAGACTCATCAAAAGGCAGATACCACAGCCAATAGCTATCGTGTAGAAGCGTTGATGCGCGATTTTCAAAACGTTGTCAACGCGGTAGCTCGAGACAGTGATCAGATTAAATGTCAAGAGGAATATCACAACACCATAGTCATAATTCCTCTTTATATACGGAATGAATCTCATATATGTTGCTGCAGCTCCTGTCAAATATTTCATAAAACAACAGTTAACTATTGAAATATGATGCTTATACATAATGATTCATTAACAATTTCAATTATATCCTTTTTCTTTACTATGGTACAATATATATTCATAAGAGTAGTTGGTTTTATACCTCTGAAAATATGTAGAACTAGGAATATTATATAATTATATGAATTTAATCACCTAAAAAATTAGTAACATCAATTAATTATTAAAATGATTAATTATGATTAAATAAGTGCAGTTGATCTCTGAAAATTGGAGGAACTAATAATATCAAATAATTATACGTCTTTAATCACAGAAGAAAAACAATTATTAACATCAACTATAGGAAGAGCAAAGAAGTTGATCAGATGACAACATTAATTTTTTTAGAAAAGAAAAGATGATAATATTAATTATCTTGATTTTTTTTCTATTAATCAGCTTAATTTCATCCATACCTATGAGGAAAACTGCAGCTCCAATGAAAACAGCACGAAAATCCCGACCGTTATGATTCGCAACATACTCGATGAAAAATGCCAATGATCCTGCTAGTAGAGTCCCCAATCCTCTGTTAAGTCCTTTGCATAAAGTTGCTCCTATCATCCAAATTACAAAAAAGAAAAGAAAATTATTTTAAAGTTATGCAGAAAAATGGGAGATTAGAAAAATGGGAGATTAGAAAAGAAATAAATAATTAAAGTTATTTTAGAAGACAAACCAGCAGTGAATTCTAAGACAACAACAACGGTCATGACAGCCCAAATGGCGTTTTCACCAACACCTTGAAACAAAGGCTGCATTAGATATAACAAAGAAACCAATGTCAAAGACAAACCAACTTTAAGTGAATGAATCACTCTTCTTGGATCATCTCTTCCCACTTCCCATGTTCTTCTCCATACTAAAATAGGAAAGCTTTTCACTTTCTCTATACAAAATTGAATCCCACTCTTCCCTTTTCCCCTCATTATCATTGCTATCATCTTCTTCTTCCTTCCTATTATCAAACTCCTTATGAAGTTATGAAACTAAGTGGGTGTAGGAGAAGATGGGAAATCTTAATGCAAAAGGTCAGATGTGATTATGATATCAGTTCTGTGGTTTAAATATCTATGAGCAAGATTTAAAAAAATATATATATATTTGGATGACTGATTTGGAAGTTCTTGGTTTGTGATAATTACCCCAAATTTGTCTAAAGAGATTAATTAATTTTATATGTAGAGAGGGAGACAGAAAGAAAGAGTTTTGGTGCTTATAAATTCACATGGTTTGCACTAAAGTAGACAGAAAATATGGGCAGGTAGTAATCAGAATAACTGAGTGTAAACACAAAGTAGATCCTTGAAGTTTGTATCATTTGTAAGTACATTCATAAGCTTTAAAATGTTTTTTGAGAGTCACTCTTCAACGTCGGCCTAATATTGATACATAATTTTTTGTTGCACCACAGACATATTTTATTGAATCTCTTATTTATTTAACTTCAGAACACATTAGTTAAACTCTTGAATACATGCGTTGAACCGCTTCAACAAAATATTCAACATTACTCAAAATAACTGAGTGTTGAACACAAAGTAGTCAACATTTAAATGGAAATTTAAGGGTGTTTTTGCATTTAACTATTTTTAAAGTGGTAAGAGTGACTAGAGGCTTCCATAATTTACAAGTAAATAAATAAAAATTAGTAATTCATAAGAGAAGGAGTAGGTGGAGTTTTACTAAATATGTTTATGTAATAAATTAAGGAAGTAGATTTGATATGAAATCATTTATTTATTCTAGTGGGATCTCTTTGGACTGACATGAAATATTATAAGAATAAGAAATTTTTCTTATGAAAATTGAAAAAAAAAAAATCCATGCCTAGAAAGAGAAGGAATGTTGATTGAAAATAGAATATTAGTGTCTGATTACTCTAAACAGGGTTACTCAGTTATCTGAAATTTCATTACAAACAGGATATAATTTCAAAATATAATCTACCAAAGTCCAAAACTAATCAAAACATGAAAAAATTGATATAAATATTTCTGTCAAAGTTAATAAATTATTATACGAAAATTTAAGATATTACAATTCGAACTCATATAAATTTTTTTTATAACTCCTGAACTCATATAAAAAAATTTATGCATAACAAATCCTAGTTGATTTAATTTGAACTTCCGAGAACATGGGATTGTTGGGCATACGAGTATAGCTGTAAGAATGTGCAGCCAGTCAGCTACTATTGTGGGGGTTAGCTTCCCTTCACCGATAGTGCACTGCCTATTGACTAAACCTAAAGGGTGGTGCAACCACATTAACACAATACACACAAGGTGGTGCCAATGCCAACAGATATTAATCAGCTAAGAGTAATAATGCTTCAAGTTCACGGGTTGTACAGCTAAATACATGAAAACAACAGATAGCTTATTGTTAACCTAACATTTCCCAAATGAACAGCTGTTTTTTTTTTCTTATTTTTGATGTGTCTATGTTTCTCTGTTTTCTTCCCCGTGCACACACTAAATAGTCATCTCCTCTTACATGAAGTCCTCCTTCTGCCATGTGGCACCCTCTCCCACGTATCATTATATAGAAATTAGTGCGTGAGTTGGTCTAACATATCACCTCCTGTTACCTGTTACTGGTTGACCTCGAGGTGAATTGTTCGGTTGATTTGGAACCGTTCAACAAAAAAATACCACTCAGATTAGCAGAACATAGAAATAAAAAAAATTGAGATGTGTATTTTTTAAACTAATATGAATCGTTAGTATCTGAAATAATGGCCTAGATCGGACATTATCATCTTATGTCCATAGGGGTTAGCTTGTCATTATGAACATATTGTGTTTTCACGACGATTCCCTACTACATCATCAGAAAAAAAAATGAAAGGACGGTGTGAGAATTTATTACGACGGTTCACTATTCCACTATCACGAAAAATAAATCATTTTTACACAACGGGTGAGTATCCACCGTAAATTGTCTTTCACGACATGGGTTCCATCATGAAAAATAATTTTGTAGTGGGAGACAATCCCGGCTGGTCTCGTAGAGGCTAGTTTGTCTCGCCCTCGTACCCATCCACCTCTTTCACCTACCATACTCAGGTACGACGAAAAAGAGTATTACCAATCTTGTATAAGCAAACTATTAGCTATTCATACTCAACGTTTTATCCTCTTTGTCTAAAGAATTAGTAGATATGAACCATATGATCAAATTTTGAAGACATCTTATGTCATTGAAAAATATTATACATGATTTACAAGATCAAGTTTTTTCTTCTTTTTTCGGCTTCTAGATTTGAAAATGTCTTCTCAGTACAGGAGTAAGGCCTAACTGAGAGAAATTGGGCCTAAATGGTTTGGGGCCCTTATGTTCAAAAGAACTGAAGAAATCCTATTAATTTGATAAATTTTAATTAAATCATGACACAACGTCTAAGAAAATATCAAGGATGACACAAGACACTTGTTTCATCGTCCATGACCGTGAAGTTCTTTATCCATAGTCGCAAAACTCTCTGCCCATCGCTGGAGAGCTCATTGTCTGTATCGCAGGTCTCGTATTCGAATAAGATGAAAGCATTAACAAAAACAATAAGGGGAAGCAGCATGGAAGATAGAGGAGGAGTGTTTTTATAAAGAAAGACTCGAGCTTAAGGAAAGACTCGAGCTACTGTCAAAACAGTTTGACAGCAACTGTTAAGAGCTAACCAACTCTTAACTAATTGTAATTATTTACCCTATGGAAATTATAGTGTAATGGTGTTTCTTATCATGGAACTCAATGTTATCTAAGTAATATAAATTCAGTGCAGCTCGAGTATCTCAGTTTTCATGCTAAGATCAATTCCGCAAAACCAATCTACTATTTTATGTTATCTTCTTCTTCCTCCTTTCTTGATTCTCTTTCTTCTTATAAACTTAGTAGAGTAGTAACTCTTTCATGGTATCATAGCTACTTGTGGTCTACGTCTAATGGCAATATCAAACTCAAATGACTCAGCGAACTCATCTGCGAGCAATGTGGACATATACAACTATATGATTTGGAAATCATAGGTAATGCCTGCAATGATCGGGCATGAACGTGAAGATATTGTTCTTGGAACAACACCAAGGCCACAAAAGAAGAAAACTTATGGCAATATCAATCCAGAGTACACAACCTGGATTAGAAAAGATTAATTATTCTTGAGTTGGTTAAGGTCTGCCATGACAGAGAAAGTCTTAGGAACAGTAGCTCAGTATCAATCCTCTGCAGAAGTTTGGAGTTCACTTGAGAAGAGTTTTACTTATTGATCGAAGGCCAAGTTGATGTAGTTGAAGAATTCACTCCAAAATAACCCAAAAGGTAATCTTACAATCATTGAATATTGTGAGAAATTAAGGAGAATTTTGAATCGGTACGAGTAGCTGGACAACTGTCAATGATGAAGACATGATGATGTATATAATGAATGGCCTTGGGCCAGAGTTTGAACCTAAAATGGTCAATATTATCTCTAGGTCAGATGAAATTTCTATGGAAGAAATGCAATCTCTCTTAATGTGTCATGAGAGTAGATTGGAGAGACAGTTAACTATGAATGAAAATGCAATAAAAATGAGTGCCAACATAATTTGAAGTGAAGGAAACATAAAAAATTTTTATTGGAGGACAAAGTTCTTTTAACAAGAACTCATGGAGATTTCAATAGAATTCAGGGTACTCAGCATCTCATCAATTCAGAGGTGGTTTTCGAGATAAAAGAGGTGGTAGGAATGGCGGAGGTGGAAGAGTAATATGCCAAGTTTGTAGTAGACTAGGGCATACAATAAATGTTTGTACATTGGATATTAGAGGTGTAAGTGGTTCAGTTCGGTTTCGTGCAGCTTAGGGTGTTTTGTCAAATCAAACCGCAAGTGTGGTTTTCCATGAATAGAAACTGAACCGAACAGTATATAACAACCGAACCGAACTGAATTGTAAAAAATAAAAAGAACTGACATCAACCGAACTGGACTGATAGATGTACAGAACCAGCTAGAAATGCACTAGAAAATAAAAATCAGAACGATCTAGAAGCATAAAGTAAAAGGATTTTACCAAACTCAAAGATTTAGCCAAATAAAGCAATTGAAACACGTTTTCTACAATGAAATATTGAAATATATTGTCAAAAGAAAGAATTAAAAATTATTATACTCCACAGAAAACTTACATCACAGAAAAAAACCATATAAAACTTAGATCTAAAGTACAAATGACAAAAATAGCAATAACAAATAGGCAAACTAGATTATGCTCGTCGCGATGTCTCCTTTCTTGCTCCCCTAGAAGGTTCTCCACATTCTCAGATCTTTGAAAACCTAATAGGAAGACAAAGACATAACAGAGAGAGAAGGAGATAGAATATACATGTTGGCTACTATCGCTCACTTCTCTATAATTTTCTATACCTAAGTGAGTGGGAGAAAGCAGGTGGAGAGAGAGAGAGGGAGAGGTTTGAACTATGAAAAAAAAGAGTGAGAGAGCTACGGTTAGAGCTGAGAGGGAAAGAGAGAGAAAGCTTAAAGGAGGTAGAATATTCGTGCTAAATGAAGGAGTGAGAGAGATAGGGTTAGAGTAGAGAAGGAGAGGGAGAGCTTAGAGTGGCGCAAATGAGAGAGTGCCAGGGTTTTCAAAGGGGAGTGAGTATATATATGTATAACGCGGTTCAGTGTGGTGTTTTTATAAAATCGTAAATTGAACCGAACATAATAGTTTTTACTAAGTTAGGACCAAACCAAATCATCCACAACATAACTCCGTCTAAAAAACAAGGTTCTTTTAGCCAACATGGAACTCCAACAATCAAAACCAAGGTTCTTGGGGCCAACACTCAAACCATTTAGCCTATATTGCTTCACTTTCAGCATTTATTACTTTACCTGATACTATCAGTGATCAAGCTTAGTATGCAGATAGTGCTACTACCAATCATGTCACAGCTGACCTTAACAATTTGAGCTTGGCACAGGACTATTGTGGTATGGAGAATCTTATAGTAAGGAATGATAACCTTATCAATATATATCATATTGGCTATGCATTGCTTCCTTTAAAACTGAAATCTATACTAAGAGTGGCAGACATTAAAAAGAACCTAGTTAGCATATCTAAACTGATTAATGATAATAATGTGTTTGTTGAGTTTTATTTTAACCCTTATTTTATAAAGGACAAAGCCTCGGGAGCACTTCCTTTACAAGGGAGTCTCCAAGATGGCATGTATCTTCTGACATATCCAAGTGTTAAACATCATGTTGCTCTAAACTGCTATGTAGAATCTGTTTTACCTATTCCTGTTTTAGAATCTAAAAGTTGTAATAGCATGCTTCATTATGTTGATCATAAAAATATTTCATCCTTAAGTAATGTCAATACACGTTCTTCTACTTTTAAATACTCTTGTAAGCTAAATTCTAGCAAAATCAATGTCAATAAAATATATGATGTTTCCTACATAACTTTGCTCCCTATATTACTCATGCTGTAAACTTTATTCTTTTAAGTCTAGATGTAATTCTACTGAATTCAAATTGAATGATATAAATGAATCAAATAGATGGCACCAAAGGCTTGGGCACCCTGCACATAACACAGTTACCAAAACCCTTAAATCGGGAGATATCGAACCTCCTAGCCTTATACCTGATTTTTGTATTGCATGTCAAAAAGGTAAAAGTCATTTTCAACCATACCACAATTCTATAACTAATACTAGTCAATCATTAGAATTGATCAATATAGATCTTTGGGGGCCTTCACCTACCTTAATTATCTAGAGAATGATATGGATGTTACATTTCTTTCTTAGATTATCATACCAGATACTCGTGGGTTTAGCCTCTAAAACTTAAATCTGAAGCCTTACATGCCTTTACTGTTTTCAAAACACTTATTGAGAAACTATTTGATAAGCCTGTCAAAATTCTACAATATGATTGGGGAGGTGAGCATAAGTTTTTCACTTATTTTCTGCAAAAACATGGGATTCATTTTTAGCATCCCTGTCCTCATTCACACTAGCAAAATGTGAAGGTAGAAAGAAAGCATAGACCTTTGGTTGAAGTAGGATTAACCCTTCTTGCTCAAGATGATTTACCACTTAATTTTTTGTTGGAAGTCATTTCAACTGCTGCCTTCATAATAAACAGATTTCCAACTCCTATCTTGAATAATATTTCACCATTTTAGAAACTATTTCATAAAATACCTGATTATACAACGTTTAAAACATTTAGGTGTGCATGATTCCCTTACCTTTGGACATACAAATCACATAAGGTCAATTTTCATTCAGACTTACATCTTTTTATTGGCCATTCTTACGAGTATAAAGGCTACAAATGTTCAATCCTTATGGCAGATTGTTTAAAGCTACAAATATCAATTTTAATGAGTCATGTTTTCCTTTTGTGACTCATTTTGTTAAATCTACGTCTAAGCCTGAGAATTTCTCATTCTACATCTAATATTCCTGGATTTATATCAACATTATCTTCTTCTATCATTCAACTAAACAATTCCATTTCTGTGGATTCTAAAACACAAAATACTCATATTAGTGACAGTGTATCTCACTTGCAAGATAGAGCTCTTATTCTTGGTACCTATACTTCCAATAAGTCTGAATCACAAAACTCTCCTATACATTCAAATTTTCAGTCAGTTATTTGTACTAAAAATCTTCCTGACTTTCCATCTACTTTAAAGAATTTAGTCTTGAACTACCACTTTCTACTTCTAGACATGTACCTAAAAATACTACATAAACTCATAGTCAGATATAAACTACAAGTTTCACTCATCCCATGCAAACCAAGTCCAAAATTAAAATCAGTAAACAAAAGGCCCTTATAACCTTCGAACGTCCTCTTACATCAGATCACCTACCAACCGAACCAACCTCAACTAAATAAGCTATGAACAATCCTATTTAGAAGCAAGTAATGCTTGAAGAGTTCACTACTCTTATTAGAAACAATACCTAGGATCTACTACGCTACTCACTTGACATGACTCAAGTAAGGAAAAATGGGTCTATAAGCTCAAGCTGAACCTGGATGGCAGTATCACGAGACACAAAGCCTGACTTGTAGCAAAGGGTTTTCATTAAACCCTAGGGATTGACTTCCCTAAGACTTTTAGTCCAGTGATTAAACATACCACAGTAAGAGTGATTCTTCATCTTATTGTCTCTTTTGGATGGGAGGTAAAGAAACTAGATGTGCATAATTTTGGATAAGGTTTTAAAAATTTGAGGAAAAACAATGAACCACGAACGGTTCGTGGGCGAAAAATCCAAAAGATCTCACATCAACTATTTAATCCTGTTAAAAATAAAAAAGTTTATGATCATTCATATTTAGATTGACGTATTTAGAAGAGGTGAAAATAATATTATACATTTCTTATATCGGAGAAGTTCTAATTAGGTGAAATCACATTGATTGTCTTACGTTCTTCGTTCTTCATATAACTTAAATCAATCTTCGTACCAACAACCATCCGCACGATTTAGAAGTATATCTCAATAGGATGTAGTCAGGAATTGAGTGTGTGCTCTCAAAATAACATAAGAAAAAAAATTATCTTCTTCCTCTAGATTTCGGTGGCAATAGGGAGGGGAGAGAGAAACTGTTTTCTTTGCCCTAGTAATCATATACTATGATCAATGTTGTGTCAACACACTTAGAGATGTAAACTTAATGCAATCCCTTATATAAAGATTACATAATTTACATGTATACCATTATACTGTAAATTACTGAAATTCTCCTCACTTTACTATAACTGTCAAAATTTTACATCTCCCTAGAGCCAATACCGTGTCCAAATTCATCAATTCAAATTGATAAATTAAATTGATCTTCATCACTTAATTTATTTATTTTATTTACTAATTATCCAATAATGAAAAGATAAAAATTAATTAATTTGAGCATTATTTGTCGCTCTTCACTACTTTAGTGACGATACCTTTCACATATGGGTTCGGGAAATATATCTTGGTCCAAAACATGTTTTAGGTCTAACTGGTGTTGTTTCTCATTTTTGTCCTTATAACCTACTCCTAAGAGCAAATGGACTCACATGAATAAAGCTATAAGATTCAAATACTCAGTGAATTTATCTCTATAACTTCTTGACCTATTTAATCATGACACCGTACAACTCCAATATAGATCCGATGCCGAATCAACTCTCAATTCATGAGCACTACATTTTTTGTTGGTGTAAATAAACACTTTTTATTTCACGTCCATAGAATATTTTACCATGTTACCCTTCGTCAATATCAGTAACAAGACTCGGATGTAAAATTGTCATTTTACCCCTCTAGTTGTTATTTCTTTAACTCTTTTATTGACTGTGAATAAGAAAGACATAACAGTAAATTATCTTGTACAGTTCATCATGTCTACCTGGGCATGTTTATTTATTCACACATTCATCAATAAAGGATAAAGTGATATTGTTACATTTTGCAATCTCGCCACGAATTTCATATCTATGAATCATGTAACTTCAAAATAGTTGAATCACGATCTCAACAGCCGAAGTATTGTCTGGTAATTTGAATTCACTCCTTTGAAGCATCAAAGACTGCAAGTAACTAAGTCAAGTTTCGTATTCACATAAGATAAATGTAATCATGAAAGTACCCTTACGATGTAAATAATTAGATTTAGAGTTAGATAAACGGGTTTGCTCTAAACTAATTTGTTACTGACCTATTGAAGATGTTCCATAACAATTACATTTAGATATAAATATAATCATGAGAATACCTTTAAGATGTAAACAACCATTAGAGTCTCCATTTTTTCATGTCCCAAAACAGTTATCTTTTAATTAAACCTAATAGTCGTAATTAGACTCGATCGTCCACCGCATAGAAAATGTCTGGCCTAGTGCAAAGAATCACATTCATGAAACTTCCTACGGCTGAGGCATAGAGAATCTTTCTCATGTCTTCCTCTTCTTGAGAAATCTTGGGAGAATGCTCCTCGGAGAGGTTGACTTAATACCTGAAAAGATTATATCTCTTCTTAGATTCTTGCATACTAAAGTGATCCATCACCTCATTAATATAAGATGTTTGATACAGTGTCAAGTGTCTGTTCTTCGGATCCTAAAATATCTGAATACCTAGGACAAAGGCAACTTCTCCAAGATCTTTCATGACAAATTACTTTGCAAGTCAAATCTTAGCATCAGACAATTTTTCAACATCATTCCTAATGAGCATAATATCGTCCATGTATAAAACAAACAAAAAAACATCTTCCCTCCGTATATCAGCTTATACATACAAGGTTCATCCACTAACTGCTAAAAAAAATTTCTTGACAGTTTCGTCGAATCTGATATTCCACGATCGAGACGGTTCCTTAAGTCCATAAATGGACTTCAGCAGTTCGTAAACCTTTATCTTTTGGCCTTTCTCATTGAACTTGTCTGGTTGAGTCATATAAATATTCTCTTCAAGATTGTCATTCTATAAAGCAGTCTTGACATACATCTGTCAAATTTCATAATCGAGAGCAGCAACAATGCTCAGATGGACCTAAGCATCGTTATAGTAAATACATTAATTTTGGGTATAGACATTGGCTACTAGCCTAGCTTTGAATATCTCCACATTCTCATCCATACCTATTTTTTCTTATAAATCCATTATCACATTACAGGTTTTACCCCTTCAGGAGGATCTATAAGTTCCCAGACTCCGTTCAAATACATCGATTGTATCTTAATGTTCTCGGCTTCTTGCCATAGATTTGCTTCAGGACCGGCCATGGCTTGTGAGTAGGAGAAATGTTCATCACGATCATTATCTGAGACTATTGTTATGACATCCCCATAACACATGTATCTGTCAGGCTGTCTAACAACCCTCCCATTATGTCGAGGCTCTGACTCCTACTGTGGTTCTTCCATTATTGAATTAGAAACAATTCTTAATTGGAAAGTCGGTGTCCTCCCACTCAATAATTCTTCTAGCACAAGAGTGCTTCTCGGTTTCACACTTCTTATGTAGTCCTCTTCAAGAAAACGTGCATTCGTACTCACAAATATTTTTCTTATCAGTTGGACTATAAAAGATTGATCCCTTCGTTCCCTTGGGATATCCTACAAACAAGCATAATTTTGATCAACTGACCAACTTGCCTGTCTTCGATCTCAAAACATGTACTGGGAATCCCCATATTCTAAAGCGATTTACGGATGACTTTTGTCCATTTCATCTTTCATATGGCGTACCAGGCACCATCTTTAATAGAACTTGGTTCAGAATATATGCTGTTGTTTCCAAGACATATCCCTAGAACGAATCTCGGAGGGATGAGTAACTCATCATGGATCTAACTATATCCATCAGAGTTTGATTATTTCTATCTGACACATCATTCTGTTCTAGAGTACCAGGTACTGTAAGTTGTGAAAGAATACCTTCTTCCTTAAGAAAGTCTTCAAACTCTCATAGCAAGTACTCTCCACCACAATCAGATCGTAGCATTTTAATTTGTTTCTCTAATTACTTTTCGACCATAACCTTGTACTCTTTAAGTTTTTTAAATGTTTCAGACTTTTGGTGCAATAGATAAACATGTACAAAATGTGAGTAGTCATCAATAAAGGTTACAAAGTATTAAAGTTTGCAATGGACCATCATTCAAGTCTTTTAATCACGTCAAGGTTAATGTGTACAAGATGTAAGTGCCGCAAATAGGTTAGATCGGTTGAGTCAGACTTCAACCTTTTACTATCCCCTTGTAAATCAGTATTTACTTCAGTGTCACATATCCTTAGAACTATTGGTTTTATGTAAAACATTTTACTTATCAAACCTGTTGTAGTAATTAAGCAATCATCTCTACAACAGTGACGAACCATGACTTTTCTTGTGACGATGAATTTACATAGAATTTACAGATACAACTTTTTCAAAAGTTAAATTACATCAAATCATATGCTTTAATTTTGGCGTACATCAATTCTAAAATTGAAAATAAACACTTAGAGTCGATAGATCAGGATGCATTCATAAAACACATTCGAACATGAATTGAATTTACCATACAAAAAATATATGTCAATATCACAACAACCATTGATATATATGTATAATTACTAAGTATGCATAATCAAGAACCCAAGGCTCTGATACCAATTGTTGGATCGGGTTTTAAAAATTTGATGAAAAATAATGAATCACGAATTGTTCGTGGACGGAAAATTAAAAAAATCACTTAAACTATTTAATCATACTAAATATAAAACATTTTATGATCATGCATATTTAGATTGGCGTGTTTAGAAAATGTGAAAATAATATTATATCTTTCTTCAAGTTTTGACTTGGTGAAATCCTATTGATTGTTTTGTGTTCTTCGTTCTTAGTACAATTTGAATCAATATGCACACCAACAATCACTCGTAGGATTCAGAAGTATATCTCAATACGATGTCATAGGAATTGAATGTAGGTTTTCAAAACAACAAAAGAAAAAAAGATTCTCCTGCCTCTAGATTTCAGCGGCAATACGAGGGGGAGACATAAACTGATTTCTTTGGTGTAATCACACACTATGATTAGAGTTGTGTCAACACACTTAGAGAGGCAACCCTAATGTCATCCCTATACTGCATATTGTTAAAATTCTCCTCCATTTATTGTAATTGTCAAAATTTTACACATATACCCCTATACTGCAAATTGTCAAAATTCTCCTCCATTTATTGTAATTGTCAAAATTTTACATCTCCTTAGAGTCAATACTGTGTCCAAATTCATCAATCCAATTTAATAAATTAAATTGATCTACATCACTTAGTTAATTAATTTTTTTATTTACTAATTATCCAATAATTAGAAAATAACAACTAATTAATTTGAACATTAATTGTTGCTCTTCACTACTTTAGTGACGATACCCATCCCATATGGGTTCAGGAAGTATACTTTGGTCCAAAACATATTTTTGATCTAACTGATGTTGTTTTTCATTCCCGTCCTTATGAGCAACTCTTGAGACCAAATGGACCCACATGAATAAATCTATAGGATTCCAATACTAAGCGAATTTATCTCCATAAATTTCCTACATATTCAATCATGACATCATATGACTCAACTATAGGGCTAACGCCGAATTAACTCAAGATTCATGTGCGCTACATTTTTTGTTGGTGTAGATAAACATTTTTTATTTCACAACCCACAAAATATTTTGCTATGTTACTCTTCATAAATATCAGTAAAAATAGCGAGATGTAAAATTATCATTTTACCCATCTAGTTATTATTTTTTAAATCTTTTATTGACTGTGAATAAGAAAGACATATAATGAATTGTCTCGCATAATTCACCATGTCTTATTCAATTATTCATTTCATCAAGTACCTGGCCAGGTTTATTTATTCACATACTCATCAATAAAGATAAGGTGATATTGTTGCACTTTACAATCTTACCACAAATTTCATATATGTGAATCACGTAACTCCAACACGATTGAATCACAATCCTAACATCTGAGGTATTGTCTGATAATTCAAACTCACTCCTTTAGTGTATCAAAAACCGCAAGTAACTAAGTCAAATCTAGTATTCACCTCAAGATTAAGGTAATCACAAAAATATATTTAAGGTGTAAACAATTAGATTGAGAACTATATAAACGAAATTGCTCCAAACTAATTTGTTACTAGTCTATTCAACATGTTTCATAACATGTCTAGGTCAACCGTCAAAGTCTCCACTCTCATGCCCCAAAACCAACATCTTTACTCTTCTTACGTTGACAATAGTTCCAAGGCTTGAGTGAATTATACACACTTTAATTAATAGAAAAACTTTCATTCATTCATTAAATTCAGTAATATAAAATGTTTGAGAAATAATTAAATACTCATAAATAGTTATTACACCCTATTTTATGGACATAATTCAAACACATAATGCATTTCTTAATGGGTTATTGAAGGAGACAACATCCATGCCTCAATTAGAAGAGTTTTGTGATCCTCTTAAACCAACTCATGTGTGCATATTGAAAAAGGCCCTCTTTGGCCTTAAACAAGCACTAAGGGCCTGTTATGCAGAGTTAGAGAGGCTCTTTTGCAGTGGGGATTCAAGAATGATAAATCAGATACTTCTCTCTTCATAAATCATTCTGACCAACAAATTATCTATCTACTCATTTATGTAAATGATATCCTAATCATAGGTAATAATCCTAAGCTAATTCATAAAGTGACTTCTTATATGAACCAGCTTTTTACGTTGAAAAACTTGGGTCCAATACATTCCTTCCTAGGGGTTGAGATTCATAGAGATAATTTTGGTATGTATCTCACCCAAACCAAATATATCACTAGTTTGCTTAAGTAAATAAAGATGGAAGGGGAGAATCTGCTCTCTCGCCTGCAAGTACTGCTGCTTAGCTGTCTTTGTCTCAAGGGGAACCTATGAAAGATGTTGCACTTTATAGAAGCATGATTGGAGCACTGTAATATATGTCCCTTACAAGGCCAGATATTTGTTTCATTATGAATAAAGTTAGCCAGTTTATTCATACTCCAACTGAGACACACTAGATTGTGTGTAAAAGACTACTTAGATACTTAAAAGGTATTGTTGTTACCAAAAATCTGTGTGTGAAGTGACATGTAGTCTCTCCTCCACATGCGGATCCTCTCTACCATAAGTCTACACAACACAAAACCTTAAAGATGAAGAGAATCGGGGGTGATGTTTTGATCAAAGAGCCTCCGAATCCTAAGTCATTATCCTATAGTAATTTTGATAAAGTTTTCCTTATGAGAGAGTTGCGTACCTTAAAGAGATCTATAGAGGGTGTATCATACCCAGACTTACGAGATGGAAGCGTGTCGAGTAAGTGTTGGGTAAGGTGAAGGCCTTCGTTGAAATGATGAGCTGAGGACGGAATTAAATGCCTTTGTAATCTGAGATGACATGCATTCAATGTCGATTCACTTTTAGTCCTATGAGTTTTGATGGATGCGACTATTTAATGGTTAACTCAACGTTTCATGATGGTGATTTGAAGTCAACCATGCCTATTCCAAATGGGAAAACGCCATGTGGAGCTACTTTCGACGAAAAATGATGATGTCTAATATAAGGTTAGTTGAGCTACTGTGTCAGTCCTTCCCCTTGAAGCCTCATAGCTCACGCTGATCGATGTTTCTCTAGCTCATTTAGAGGCTGACCTGATCGGGTCGGTTCCTTCCTTATTGGGAGCTTAGTTCTTCAACTCTTCTTCCTAGAATTAAGTAAAATTTTCTCTTGTGGCACGTCACATGGCACCATAGCATTGGTAGTTCGGGAATACCAGTAACAGTTACCTTACCCCCAATCAAAGATTTGGTGGATCCCATCCATCCAGGTCTGAAGACTCCTTTGTTTGAGGTTCTTCAAGGTTGCCTCAGGGTGGTCATCTTATTGTGGGCACGCATGTGGACTTATTTCTCTTGAACCCTAACTATTGGTTTTACTTTGGGGGAGGTAATGATAATTACATACGGATGTGAGGGGGAGTATATTTAATATTTTAATGTCTCATGTCATTTCTTCGAATATATGTTTCTTGAACATCTGAGCTTACCCCATCTCCCATGATTGGATGTCATCCAGGCTGTTGGATCGATGCAATGATCCTGATTGGTTACATGGGTTAGGACCTATAAATAGGCGGTCCCCCTTCCTTTTCCTCCAACATTTTTACCCTCGAAAGACTCTAAAACCCTCTCTTTTGAAAATTCTTTGCTTTACAGAGACAGGAGTTAACATTCTCAATTAGTGGATTTTCTTTCCTCATATCCCAGCCTCGACACTATCTCATTTTCCTTCAAAGTGTGGTCACGTCTTCTGCTAAGTAGATCTCGCACACCCCTTCTTATTACATTGGAAGATGCTCTGTAGGTCGTTTGTTCCCCATGTTGCCAATTGTTCCTTGTCGCTGGTTCATCGTGGTAAGTCATTTTTTCCTTATTTAGGTCTTTCCTTTTAAGAAGGAGTCGGCCTCACACACTCCTTATTACATTGGAATATGCTCCACATGTCATTTATTGATGTGATAGACCGATGCACCTTGATGAGGAATTGACTCTTGACGAGCTCGATTTCATGTTCTAGTTGAAATCCCCTGCCAAGAACAAGGCGATAGAGGTTCCTCCTAATGGCCTAGATTGGTATTACCTCAGGAGACGTATTGGAAAAGCGAATGGAATTGTGAGTGGGATTCCGTCCTCGTACAAAGACTAGAAAGACAACTGGCTCCTGATTTCTCAGTTTTTGGAAGGCCACCCTAGGTATTTAGAGTATGTGCCCCCAGTCCCTTAGATCTACGTTGTCGTAGGTGAATTTACACTTCCATACTAGAGAATACCCACTTATCACTTATCTCGATTGCTAATTTTTTTATTCTTCTTGTAGCTGCTAAGAGGAGGTCAGTTGAACTTCATGCCTACCTCATGTCCCAGATTTCTTGCCTAGCTGAGCTCTCTATCGAGGCACATGCTTACGACGCCCTTCTCAGGCCTAAATTTTTACGTGAGGCAAACTTGTATTTGGACTCTCTAGAGGATGTAACAATCGACCTTCTCCTCAAGAACTACCTAGGGGCTTCCCCTATTCGTATTAGCATGACCCTCAATCACATTTCCACTTTTGTTGTTATCTTTTTTATCTTACCTCACGTAATTGTGATTCCTTCTTTGTAGCAATGATCGGAGAAATCTCTTCTTCTAAGAAGTAAATGAAGTAACTCGATGCCTCCAAGATGTGGAAGATGGATGAGCTCTGTGCCCAGGTATTGGAGCAGTCAAAAGGGAATATGGTTCTCTCTATACCTCGTTCTTCTGTTCCCCCCAGGGCGCCACTGTTGATTCCTCATGTCCTTCCTCATCTTGGGAAAGACTCACTGCATCCTAAAGGCATCCAGGGGACTCCCTAGAGTTACTCCCGACTTTCTAACTTTTTGTCCCACTCTAGACGATTGTCGTGTCCTCCCCTCCAATCCAAGTCTCTAGCGCGTCGGGCTCTAGGTAGCAGGGGTCTTGCTCTTGCCAGAAGCGCAAAGGTACAATTCCTCCAAAGGGGCCGAATAGCTCAAGGCCCAGGCTAGAGCTCAGAATGAAGTAGCTAGGGTGCTAGATTAGGTGTCTAAGTGCATCGATCCCAATAGACGAATTGCCCTTCTCGAGAGGCTCAGGGCAGGATTCCCAAATAGTTTCACGGAGAACACTCTTGACATAAGTTCCACCTCTGGTTTAATGCCCTGATTATTTGGCCTCCATCTAGTTCCTGACTTATCTTCTCATCTTTCGTAGATCCTGACCTTCATCGTGGTGATGTTGGTGTATTTTGGCCACTACGAAGACCAGGTATTTGAGGCTATTCGGATATCCTCTAGCACGGAGGCTACTCATGATGAGAGGACCAGGGACTTCAACTCTCTCTATAATTCCTACGACCAGGTCCATTCGGAGGTTAGAATATTGAGGTGCCTCTTGGGGAATTTTCCCGACTTGAGAGGGAATTAAGTTGTACCAACGCCGAGGCCGATCGGGCTATTAGCTCTCGTAGGGAACTAGAGGCTTGATTGTCTGATCGGGAGAAGGTTGTCTCCAATCTTCAGCAGTGGGAGAACATTCTCAAGGAGAAGATTCAACTCTTAGGGAGTAAGCTTTCTTGGGAGATTCATTCCCTAACCCAAGCAAAGAACATTGAGAAGGAGGCTCAGCGAAAAGTTGACTTGGAAATACAATTAAAAGAGAGTCGAGGCTGGTGGACCAAATGTCATGCTAAGGGGATGGAAGACTTCAAGGCACACCTGAAGTATCAGACGACCCTCATCACAGAGTTCACATCGGGTTATGAGAGTTTTCGTGACGAGATCGTCAAAGCCCATCCTGACTAGGACTTGAGTTTCCTTTCCTTAGTTGTCTGTCGGATCCTCTGCCCACCCCCGTGTAGTTAGCTTATAACTGAATGTAGTTTGGCTTTAACCACCCTATCCATTTTTGGCCGCGTCTGTTGAGTGTCAAGCGGAACAGTTTGCACATCAAAGGTTCTGAGATGTGGTACAGGTCCATCTAGACCTTGAAGATTTCTAGGTGTGCAAATGGGTCCTTAGTCCTGTCGTAATGGGTGATCTGGGGCCTTTTAAGCTTTCGAAGGAGTTCAGCCCGCTGGAGTTCCACAAAAAATGGGGACTCGGTCTGCCCTAGAAGGGTTTTGACAGAGGCCCTGGCAGTTTTCCCCCGCTCCCTTCTTAACTCCTATACTTGTGCCTGAAGTTTGTGTAACTCGATCCATAGACCCGAGCTCTCGCCGGTCTAGTTCATCGGTTCTGTGTCCCTGACGGTTTTAGTGGAATGATCATCCTCGCCTCTAGTTCATTCTTCCATATCGGGGATCGCCTTACCTTTTCCTAACTGGTCATCCGCCTTGGCTCCCAATCGCGGGATGTCCCTGTCGGCGATTCCTTTTGCTTATGAGGTGTAGTGTGCAAGTATACACTATCATTGTAGTAATAAAATGTTATGAATTTAGTGTACCGTCCACCGACGCCGCAACGCAGGCGCTACTGCCCTTCATATAGTGTGCTAGAGTCGTGAAGGTGGGCATTTTATCACTTTTTATTCCACATTTTGTCTTCCTAATCTTTCAAAATCACCTTAAGTGCGCTTGAATATCTTACCTAGAAAATAAAAATAATAACAAACATAAATGTAGCAATAAATCTCAAATAACCAACAAAATTAAGTAAAAATTGTCTAAAAATGAGTGTGAAACACACTCATCATAGTGTCAATGGGTAACTAGGAAGGGCCTTGCTGGAAGGAGGCCGCGACAGTGTTGGTGAGGTTCAACATTTTACTTGTCATTTTTTTGACTGCATTGGAGAGATAACTTACCGATTCTTTCTTTTTCCGTTGCATGACCAAGGGGATGATGAGAGGTTCCTCTCTTGGTGAAGAGGAGGGCGGGTCATCCTTTTCTACTTCTAACTCGTTATCAATTTTTCCAGAGTGAGATGAGGATGCCAAGCTCATTTTACCTTCATAAAGTGGGCTACTTCAAGTGTTTGGAAAAGGATGGATGGCTTTGTTATCTTTTCCCACAGACGGTGCTAACTGTTGTTACTGGAAATCTCGTGTGTGAGGTTGTATGCAGTCTCTCCTCCACATGTGTATCCTCTCTACCTGAAGTCCGCACAACATAAATGAAAACCCCTAAAGATGAAGAGAAATGTAGGTGGTTTTCTCGTCGAAGAGTTTCTGATGCCTAAGTCAGTATCCTAGAATAATTTTGGTAGAGTTTTCTTTAGGAGAGAGTTGTGTAACTTACACAGTCTATAGTGGGAGTATTTATACATGGCTTTGGGAGAGGTAAGTGTGTCAAATAAGCTTTGGGTAAGGTAATGACCTTCGTTGAAATGACAAACTGTAGGCAACATTAAATACCTTTATCCCCCGAGCTGATGAGCGTTAAATGTCGATTTACCTTTAGTCCTATTAGACATGGTGGATGAGAATGTTTGGTGGCTTACTCGATGCTTCATCATTATAATTTGAATTCGACAGACGCTTGTCGTAAATGGGAAAATGCCACGAGGAGCGCTATTTTTGGTGAATAATGATGATGCCTAACATAGGGTTAGCCAAGCTCCTACGTCAGTCATTCCCCTTTAAGCCTCCTAGCTTTCTTTGGTCAATATTTCTCGAGCTCCTTTAGAGGCTGACCTGGTCATGTCAATTTCTTCTTTATTGGGAGCTCAGCTCTCTAATTCCTCTTCCTGGAGTTAAGTAAAAATGTTTATCGTGGCATGTCATGTGACACCATATCATTGGTAATTCCGGACTACCCATAACAGGTACCATCTATGGAGGCTTAATAATCAGACCATCATCAACATTAAGCATCCAAGCCTTTTCAAATGCTGATTGGGCATGAAATGCTGGAGACAGGAGATCTATCTAATATACTTAGGCAACAATCTAGTGTGTTGGTCATCCAAGAATCAACATATAGTATTAAGGTCCAGCACTGAAGCTGAATTCAGGGCCTTGGCCAATGCAACATCAGAAATCCAATGGTTCAAAAATCTTATGCTAGAACTGTCTTTACACATGTTTCAGCCACATATCTTGTGGTGTGATTATATTAGTGCATTAACTCTATCTTCTAATCTAGTTCTTCATATTAGAATTAAACAAATAGAGTTGGATATTCATTTATTCGTGAGAATGTTCAATACAAATAGTTGGATATTAGGTATATTCCCTTTGTTGAACAACTGGCTAAGTTGTTCACCAAAGTCCTCTCTACACCAAGGTTCACTTACTTAAAAGGCAAGCTGCAAGTGAGGAACTCCCCTTTCAGCTTGAGAGGGATGTTAGCATAAAGGAAGACCTGAGCTTAAGGAGAGACTTAAGCTACTGTCAAAACAGTTTGACTGTAACTATTAAGTAATATAAATTCTTAACTAATTATAATCAGATACCTAAGGAAATTATGGTGTAATGGTGTTTCTTATCATGAAACCCAATGTAATCTAAGTAATATGATTTTTTTTTGTTATAGGGGATTGATGAATTTACAAGGATCGAGTATGAGGTCATATAAAAGTAAAGTCTCACTGAGTTTTATTGATCAGATATTTCTTTATTTTCACAAAAAAGACTATTAAGTTAATATGGCCCGAACATGGTGAGAGAGAAAGAAAGATGTTTAATATTCACTTATCATCCTCTATTTCCTTATCCTTTTCCTCTATGATAGAGTCACAATATCTTAAAACGAACATCATTTTCAGATATGAAAATATGTGGTATGGTGGCTCTTTCATTCCTTTATTCAAACAAGTTGATTTCATTGAAATAATTCAATGGAAATGTGTGTATAAATATGTACATAGTGAGTATATAAAGAATAGTTAGCAGCAACATAAATAAAATAGCCGTTGATACATAGGGCTCAATCCCAAGTATCCTTTAACTCTTATTATTAAATCCACAAATCATAGTTATATAATGATATAAATATCTAATTAAAGCACAGAAAACATGAAAACTCTCTAATATTTAATATGAATTGAAAGGCCCTCTTTACCTTATTTTGGTTGAATTCATGTCAGCCTCGTGAATTCACCTTTATCAAAATCTATCACACTCACGAAAAGATTTACTTTATATTAAAATCATTTTAAAAAAAACATCAAATATCTATTATATTGTCTACCTTATTGTAATTTATAAAGCAATGCTCATGAAATGAGATCTTTTTACAAGCTAAGTAAATAAATTTGTTTTTTTGTTAGAGTTAAAAATTATGCGATCAATGAGTAATACTACGACTCGAACTTTTAATCTTAAGATGTTAGTGTAAGGCCAAACTGTTATGAATATATCTTGTTACAACTATACACTGTTAATTAGCATAAGAATATGTGACGTAAAGTTGTATTTTCATTAAATTATTGTAAGAAGTTTACATTTTTTTGTCAAGGAATTATAGAATTTTACTTCATTAAAGAAAAGAGCACATTCCATCGATGAGATGTATTTCAATTGTTCTTCTATGATTGGCTCCTTAAATCCTAATGTCTCTTTGTCCCTCTCTTTTTTTCTTTCATATTAGATTGTTTTTTTTTTCAATTTATATGTCAGTTGCTAACTTGAGTTTATACATTGTTGGGAAAATAGTAATTAGATTTCTAATTAATTGATTGTAGACATTGCTATAAAATATGATCCTTAATTTTTTATTAATAAGATATCTACTGTATTTCAAAATATACAGGGGAAAATAATGTTTTTTTTTGTAATTTTCAAGATCGGTAAATATGGTTTATTAAACAAATAATGTGATGGTTCATATATACTAAGTAAGAAATATTATCATTTTATATATAATGTGTTTCTTTTATATTTTTCCTTTTTTTTTGTTTTTAATTTGTTCACCTTAACAAGATTTGTATTTTGCAATTTAGCTTCCAATACTAAGTACATTTTCTTTGAGTTTGTGCATTATTATCTCTAACATTAAAATTATGTAGGCCTATGAGTTTATTGACTTTTTTCAAATTTATTTTTTTATTTTGACTGTTGTTATGGGCCTACCTCATACCCGAGCCCCTTATGATTGCTTCCACTTAAAGAGACTGACTTGCGCCGTAAGTATTAAACTTTGATAAAGGAATGGGGAGGCAGAGATATGAAAGACTTAATGGCAATTGTAAAAAAAAAAAAAGATAAGAAAACCCTACTACCGGAAAGCGCCTATAATTTCTTTTTAGTATCAAAAGTGTCCACACGTAAATTCTCTTAATTTCCGGCAACAAGTGATCATATAAAGTGATTGGAAACGTTAATGCATGACCATTTTTAATATTTTATATGTAAAAATGACATTTATATTTTTTATATGTAATTTGACTATTCGTAATTTAGAAAGTTGTAAAGTTAATTGTAAAACTACTAGGTTATTAACTATTTCAATACGATATATGGTATTAGGTTTTTAGCTATATTTACGGCTGTTATTTTTCTAATTATGTTTATAATAGCATCATCCTTGCCACCCTTGACTCCATATGATCAAGAGTTCAATCTTACCTTGAGTATGAGTAAGAAACCAATCCACCAGTTCATTCTAGTTACAACAATGCATGTTAATATTGCACCTATTGAAAACGTCGAGCCAAATCTTCTTGATGTAAGAGCAATCAACAAAAATATGACTATTATTTTATGCATTCTCAATACAAAGCGTAATATCCAGAGAAGTATCTAATCCCCATGAATGAAGACAATCAAACGTAGCAAATCTTTGACGACAAGTCAGCTAGGTTATAAATCCATGTTGAGGGATAGCATAAGGGAATCAAATGAGTCTAGACTTAGTGGTGAATTTCCCACTCTTATTAGCTTTCCAAACCTATCTGTCTATTGAAGACTTAACTGAAAATATCACTATGATACCTCTAATCTTTATAACTATTTGAGTATTAATAACAGGTCATCTTCATTCTCCATCATGGATAACGGCCTAATTTTTATCACAATTAAAAATAATGGTGGGGTGCTAATTTAGTGGATTAGTATCCATTATGTCTCACGCTAATCAAACATTTTTAATTTCCAATTTCAACACGTTTGTTTTGAATTCAAATTGTGACACTAATTCTAAGACTTCACTCCTTATAAAATTATAGAAAACTTCATTTTATCATTCAAACTAAGATGATGGATACTTATCTATTAAATCTTTTGAGCTAGTATAGTCATTGTACTTGAAAATTTTTACAATCAAACCCAACTTTAAGCATTTAATGTGTTTTTGAAAATCATTTAATACAAGGTACTTTAAATTATCCAAAACGAAGAATTTTACAATTACAGACTCCACAGAATCAAAACTTACATTATCTAGCATATCATGCCAATTAAAAAAGATGAAAAACTCGGTAGAAGATCATAAATGAGTTGAATAAGAAAACATGATAAATTTAGCCTATAAATTTTGTTTTAAGAAAATCAAATAAATTACTTTTAATAAACTAAATTACCGGTAAACCGTTATTTCTACAAATATTTTAAAGTATAACTTTTTATTAGTAAAAAATATTTGAATTTCGCAAAATAACAGAAGAACTAAAGAACCATTTTTTTCCAAAACAAAAAAAAGAAAAAAGAAAACAAATTAAAAGTAGTTCTTTCGGCCCTTTAATAGCTTTATTATCAGTATAAAAATTGTTCAATATAATTAAATCAGCACAAATTTTAATTTCTTCCCAAATTCCAAATAGTAGCCAGCCATGGCTACAGCTTCCGAAGAAGACCCACCATCTCCCGCTGTAGTAGAAACAGTAAACGAAATCATGAAAATCTACAGATCTCTTCCTCTAAGACCCACCATTGAAGAAATCGAAGCCGCCACTTCACTCCTCAACACTATTCAAAACGAAGAAGATATAAAACTCGACGAAATCTCAAAGCGAAATGCCCCTCGCCGTGTCCCTGAGGAGCTCTTCTCTGTTTTGCAGCAAGCGAGGAAGACAATGGTTTTCTTTCAGAGCCGTCAAAAGAAGAAAGACGCCATTCACCTTGTTCAACTCGACAAAATGTTTCAAATCTTTGATGATCTCATTCAGAGAGCTTCCCGATTGGTTTCTGGGGATGCCCAGAATCAGAAACTTGGTAATTTAAGTAACCCATTTGCGGAAATTGACACAGGAAGCAAAATTAGTGATGAAAGTCTGATCAAGAAGGTTGAAGAAGACGAAAAATTTGACAGAAACGGTGTTAAGGGTTTGCTGAGGAGTTCTTCCTTCAAGGCTTCTGTATCTTCTAGTTCTGGTTCGTTTCGCATTTCTTTCTTGCTTTCTTGCTTTCTCAGAGAATTGATTCTTTGTCAGAAAATTATTAAGAAACACTGTTTACGAATTCTACTTAACTATGTTCACACTCTCTGTCTTAAATGGTCATATCCAAAAGCTAATTAAGCCATTAATTTAATGATGAATTATATATTTAAAATGATGAATTAACAATCTTTAATGGGTCTAACACGTTGACATTTAATTTTAAATCAGAGGAAGATTGTTAATCTTCACAAATTTAGTTAATATTTATTTATATATTTAAATTAATTCTTTTAAGTTTAACGACATTTTTGTTTGTTCTGTTTATCTTAAATTTGAATATCTGAAATTAGCTTAGTTACTAATTATAGTTCTTACCCAATTAATTTTCTTTTCTCAGCTAATTCTCTGTTTTACCGTTTATCTTGTGCATCAGGCATTTTCATCTTTTATCATTTACACGTAGTTAATTTTTTTTCTTTAGAAATTAACCCCATTTTTGTTTTAGGCCAATAATTGTATTTCTTTTTTAAAATTTCTATGTTAAATTCTCTATTATATATCAATTAAGCTAACAGTCACCCTCACGTGTAGACTATGGAAATAACACGTTAACGTTTGATTTTAAAGTCAGGATTTACAGTTCTGATATAATTTTAAATTACCGGTTATATAAAAAAACTTAAACTAATGAATTTTACGCGCGCGAATTTAATCGTTTGTATTAATTCTTTTTTAACACTTACTCTATTCATGTATTTGTAGGTGGAGGAATTGGAAAACTGAGTTCAATGAAAGTGGCAGCTCTTATTGAGAACTCAGCCAAAAGTGGAGCAATTGTGCTTGATTTAAAAGGCAAGATGGATCAAATGGAGTTGCTTCCTGTTTCAATTGGGAAGTTATCAGCTTTAATTGAACTTGACTTATCAGAAAACAAGATCACTTCTCTACCACCCTCCATTGATGGCCTTAAAGCCTTACGAAAACTCGACCTCCATTCCAATCAACTAACCAACCTTCCCGACACATTTGGTGAACTGATCAACCTCATCGATCTTGACCTCCACGCTAACCGGTTAACTTCTCTACCATCTTCCTTCAAGAACTTAAAATCGCTTGTCACCCTCGACCTGAGGTCTAATCAGTTCACCAGTTTGCCTTTATGTATCGGGAACTTGACGAGTTTGAAGAGATTGAACGCGGAAATAAACGAGCTCGAGGAGTTACCGTACACGATCGGATCTTGCTCGTCTCTCGTGGAGCTAAGGTTAGATTTTAATCAGCTCAAGGCACTCCCGGAGGCGATCGGACGGCTCGAAAGCTTGGAGATTCTCACACTTCATTACAATAGAATCAAAGGATTGCCAACTACATTGGGTAATCTCTTGAATTTGAAGGAACTTGATCTTAGCTTCAATGAACTTGAATTGATACCTGAAAGCCTGTGTTTCGCGGTGAACTTGAGGAAACTAAACATCGGGAAGAATTTCGCGGACTTACGAGCCTTACCGAGAGCGATCGGGAATCTCGAGCTGCTGGAAGAGTTAGACATAAGTGCTAACCAGATTACGGTTTTGCCAGATTCTTTCAAGCTATTGTCAAAGTTAGTAGTCTTCAATACTGATGAAAATCCATTGGAAGAACCACCTATACAAGTTCTTCGATTGGGTGCTCAGGTATTGTAAATGTAATAAGAACAAAATCCTATTGGGTTTGTCAATCTCTCTGTTTTTAACAGCTAAAGTTGACCGTTTTCTCATATTGAGCAGGCTGTTGTCCGGTACATGGCCAATGAAGCAGCTAAGAGGGAGGCCAAATCTCAACCAGCAACAAAGAAGAAGTTGTCCTGGTTAAAACGAAAGCTTTAATTCTTTTATACTGAAGCTCTCCATTGTTTTTTTTCTCTGAAATTCAGTTTAATTGTGCATATCATTCAGAGTTTCATAGACTTTCCAGGAAATGAAGTTGTATGAGAGAAGAGAGATTATATGGTAGCCATTTTAGAAGGAGATAGTGTGCAGATGAGCTGTGGTTGAACTGTCTATATCCATTTATCCGAGAAATTATATGAAAGCATTTTTTTTTTGTGAATTATTGTGGAGAAGATGACAAGAAGATGAAACAGAGCCAAATGGGATTGTCTGTCTGTGAATCTATTTTAATGAATGTGTGAGACCATCATGCATCCCCATGATAGGGGAATAGCTAATAGATTTGGAAGCTAGTATGGCTGTCAACGACAGAAAACAGTTCTGACAAATCGGCTGTACCTTTTGATCAGGACGGTTCAGATAAAACTATATTACAAAGTGTGTATAACAATTTTTTTTCACTTTTTAATGAGTTGATTTAGACCGTTCAGATTATGACCTAGGATCTAGATCATCAACTTCTCAATCCCTTGTGTTGTAAGGTTAGAGAGAGAGATCAGGGGCCTAAAAAAATTTGATTTGCTGATAAGAGTGATTAAGGCCAAATAATGAAACATTAAAATGAGAACTAATATTTTATGCACAAATGAGAATTAATAATTGATTAAGAACAGTTAGTAGGTTACGTTTTTTTTATTTCAGCAATAGTAGATTGTGTTTACTATAATTGGTTAGAAAAAAAATTGTTCAGTTTGATTTTCTTTTAAGTGTTTCTTGGACTAAAATGAAAGCAACTCCTTTTTGGTAAAGGGACAAATTTTATGTGATTCAAACACATTATCTTTAAAAATGAAATCAAATCGTCTAGTGTTTAGTATGATAATTGTTGACAAACAAATAAAAAAGAGTTAGTAAAATAAGGAAGTTATTTTTTTGTTTACAATCGGGTCTCTGAATCGTAGTTATTAGACTAATCTTAAGGTGGTACCGGCTCTTGGTTAAAAGTTTTCTCCAAATACATCACCGATAAAAGTAGGGATCTCACATTATCGAGGTCGATGGATACGGGATTTACACTCATGGTTCGAACTCGCGACATAAAAGAGCAAACACTAAAGTGATCAATCACGTTTCTCTAAAATAATTAATATAATATAATCTATTTATATCTATACTATATATAAAAACATAAATGTAAGGAAAATATTTTTTTGACGATGATGTCCTGTCTAATTTTTAAAAAAAATTAAATTGACATTTATTGTTTCATATTCCAATGAGTTAGGTCTCACTGCGTTAGAGAACTTAAGTTCATATTAATCACCTATAAATGAAATTAATAAACTTTCTTCCTTTTTTTCAAAAAGATAATTATTAATTGAAATTAAAATAATGCTATCATGGATAATTGTACATTTTTTATGTAAAGTTATAGAGCGATATTGTCTGCTTGCATATATTTACAATCTAGAGAAAATAAAAGACAAGAATATTTCAATAATCAAATTAAGTTTCTCATTATGTTTCTAAATGTTACGAAATTTCAAAGGACTGTCTTAAACTTACATTAACTATATTAAAAATGTTTAAAGGGGAATAACTTCTAATTTCCTCTTTTATCTTTTATAGCCTTCCTATAATATAATTCGGGTATTTTATTTTTTTTTCTTTTCATTTAATTCATATAATGAAATTATCTTTTTTATTTAATAATAATTTATTTTAAATCGTTAGTAAAACTAAATAATTTTATAATATTATAAAGTTAAAAATGAATTTCTGTCAAGATAAATTTTGAGATTTTTTGTATAACAATTTTTTCTCTTTAAATCATTAATAATTTTTTTATTAGAAATTTATAAATCAAAATATTGTCATAGTTATGATATAGAAAATATGAAAAATTCATAAAAATAAATTTAGAGAAAGACATTATATACTAACTATCTCTTAATATGATAATTATTTTTAAAAATATGACAAATTGAGAATGTATGCAATATTATATAATCTAATTTAAAGATATAAACAATCTAATGTATTCTACGATTATAACAAACTTTAAAAATAATTACTATTAATTCAAATCATACATTTATTTGGATTAATTTAACATGTGCGCCTGTTTTTTACTGGTAATTTAAAAACGGGAATGTCAATCCAAAACTAATGATTTTCTAAGCCACCTGACATCTCTTTATACTCTTGTGAATAGTGAGAACTTTGTTGGATGCTTAAAAGTATCATGTGGGTATACTAATTAATTACCTTCACATAGGTTGATCACCTTTCTTTCAAATCACAAGCACAAATGAGACAGAGATCCTCTGTAGTTCCATGTGAATGATGTATGGATAGTTTGTAAGATCTAGCTCATCTGATTCGTTTTTAATAGTTTAGATCAAGTTAAATGAAAAAAGTAAAAAAAATAAACAATACATGCGTTTCTTTTTTCTTTTAGTCTGACTTAATTCGATCAATCTCTAAAATTGATTTAAGGATCTTGATAGACTATACATTACCATTACTGACCTACTGTTGTAAATAATATTTTAGAAAAAATCATTTGATATTTTACGTAATTTGCTTAAATGATATGGACATTTCTCTAGATTGAAAAATGACAAATAAGTTTATCCTGTAAAAATGTATTAGTTTAGGTGTGAAAAGATAAGATTATACTTAACAAATCCGATCCAACCATTTTTCTAACCTTAAACATAAACTGGTAAGGGTGTGCGTGAGATGGGACATAACGGTTTCTGAGCCTTTTTATCACGTCCCGATTTGAGGCAAAATCCCGAGCGGGACGGGACGGGGGTCGGGACTGGTATTTTGCGTAAAAAAATTTAAAGATTAAAAATTAAAATTAGTTTAAAATTTAAATGATTAAATGGTTAAAAATTAAAAAATTAAAGGTTAAAATTAAAAAAAATAAGGTCAAATTTTAAAAATAAAATAAAAATGTTAGGTTATTTATGAAAAATCGGGACGGGACGAATTTTTCGAGACGGTTGCACACCCCTATAAATTGGTCCAGAATTTTCAGGTTAGGTGGAATCGAGTTGAATATGAAAAAAAAAATATAGATATAACATTTTTAGAATTGGTAAAAATGAGGGGTAGTTTGGTATTGCATGTTTTGGCAACTCATCATATCACCGTGATCTATTTATAGCATATAATAAAACACTAAACTTGAATAAATATTTTTAAATAATAATGTCATTATTAATATTTTAAATGATCTTAATTGTCCGTCAATTAATATGACAGGTCTCACATATTTTCTATCAAAAATAATTATAACTCATCCTCATAAAAATAAAAAAATATTTTTATCTTTTTTTTGTTTTTATATCATTGTTATAATTGTTTATTTTTCATTGTATGCACACAAAATAATAAAAATTTCTCTCTAATGCTAATTCGCTTCCCCTCCCGTATCAAGTATATACAATTATATTCGTTGCATTTTTTATCTTTACTGATTTTACCTCACTTTTGAATTATGAATTTGAACTACACTTAATTTTTTTCACTTCACACTCATCAATTGTAATATATTTTCTTATTCCACTTGGTTATATGTTATCATTTGAGAAAATCTAGATTCACTATCAAACACTAATTTAGTTCGTTGGACTAGGTGGGGTTCCACCGGCTAAGAAAATATAAGTTTACTATTGAAATCTTACTTAAAGAATTGAAAATATTTTTTTTAGAACACTTAATTAAATTATTTAAAATTAAATAATTACTTATACAAAACACGGACAACGTAGTTAGTATAAGTTTTGCAAATATTGGTATCGTGACTATCTGTATAATATTCTTAGATATAACATATCCAAATTACTAACTTTTATGAAACAGGCAGATTGTCCATTGACAGGTTGTAAAATTGGATTAGTAATTTAATAAAAATAAACATCAGATATATTTTATATTTACTTATGTGTCTTGAAATGCCCTTTTGGTGTCTTAAGATATTTTAATTTACTACGATATCTTTTGATATAAATATTGTATTCAGTTAATATTATATAGTTCATCATAAAATATTATAATAACATAATATGATTGTGTTGAAAAATAGAAAATTCTTATAACATCTCCGATAATTTGTTTAAATTTAGACAACTTCTAGTTTGAAAAAAAATACAGAATTTCCTTCATGTTCGATTCATTAAGAAAAAAGCTCAAAACCATTAAATTTTAAACTAACATCGTTTAAATAACATGTAATATCAAAATTACTTCATATTTTAACCCATTCTAAAAGGGATTTTTTTAATATTCAAGCAAAAATTCAATTAAACCTGAAACAACCAGAGTCGGTTTATGTTGAGAGTAGAAAAATAGTTGGATCGAACTTGTTATAGAGATAATCTTATATTTTCATACTTTAACTAACAAAGTTTTAAAAGAATGATCTTATTTATCATTTTTCAAACTAGAATGTGTATCTGTCATTTTAGTAAATTGGTAAAGGTGTCAGAGAAAATTTTCCTGAAAAATTAAAGTATTTATATTTAGGGATCGAAACTACAAACTTTGAATGTCATTACTTTGTGCAATTGGTGTAATTTTGTTTATGCTAAATTAACGTACTAATTGAATTGAGCCTAACAACATAAGAAACTCGACTGTGATTTGTTGAGAAGATGTAAGCATTTAACCATTCAATCCTTCTCGTAAAGGTTAGATCTTAATATCGTTGAAATTCATAGAACGTGGGATTGTTGGCTATTTCTTATGGTTGTTGGCTCATACAGCCTGGTTGGTTGCTATAATGTTTGAGCAACAAAATAAAGTGGTAAAGCTAAAGAAAAAAATCTTTATATATTTTATCTTTTACTCAGGGTTCAACTAATAAACTATAATGCAATATATGAATGGATAAACGAAACAATAAATATCAAATCAATAAATATGTATGTGTGACAACTTTTAATACTCTTTTACTTTACTTTATAATATATTGATGGGTTAAACCAACCTTTATTTTTTCTATAGGGTTCAACAAATAAGCAGAACAATTTGGGAGCAACTAGAACAACTAAAAAAAGTATTCAAAGTTCATTAATTTCAAGGTTTTTATAATTAATTTCGTTATTTCTTTTTTCAAGTACACAATATTAGAAATTTTGTAGGTAATCATATTGTATGCAATGAAGAGTTATATTGTTTTGAGATATTTGTGTCATTTTTCCGTTTTCATTTATTGTTCAATTCTAATAGGTTGGCTTAATTATTCTGTAATTAAATTAAAAAATGTCACCAAAGACGACGGTTTGTTAAAAGACAAACCGGCATAAAAAGATAACAAAACGACGGTTTCTAAAATTAAATAAAATAATAATAATAAACAAGAGACGACGGTTGTTCTAGCAACCTTCGACTTTTTGCCCCGCCGTAAAAAATATATGATTTTTTACGACACATTTTAAAAAATATATGATTTCATCACTAATATTCTTTTCACTCGTTATTTTTATAATTGACTTTTCAATTAATTATATATCTGTGAATTAAAATATATGTCTTTAGAGCTATCTTTCTTACTCATGGCTTGTTTTATTTCTTACTCAAACTTTAAATAATATTCATGAGAAATAACAATCTCTTTATAAATAACTTGTTAGGTTAGGACCAATATTATCGGCATTTATAACTAAATACCTGCACATTACAACAACAACGTCTAACGATTGAACGAAAAGATTATACAGTGCCATATGATGAGAAAGTCATATACAAATACTAATGAATTTCCAATAAATCAATAAAAATTAATCAAAACTTTAGTCACCTAATTTCTTAGCATGTGTATACATATAAAATTTTCACTTTTTTTTGTAAATTTTAAGGGTGAGGAAGCATTCTCATACTTTAATTAATAAGAACTTAACATATCTAATATTAGAACAAAATATTATAAACTTACACAACAAATAAGAAATAGAAAAGAAAATATATACCAAAGGGCCAGAGGGACACATCAAATTCTTTTAGTTTAAAAAACTATTACAAAATTTAAATACACGTGCTATGCACGGACTTAAAAAAATCTAATTAAATCAAATAGATTTTAATATTAAAATTTTTCATTATACAAATTTGATGATAATTTTTTGTACTGAAAGGTTAGAATAACACAAATAATTTTATTTTTAATTTAATTTTTTTCAAGGTTACAAAGGGTTGGATAATGAAAAAGGCAAGGTAATAAGTATTGGATAATAAATATGATAACAAAATTTAAGAAAGTTCTTTAGAAAAAGTACAAGAAAGTTTAATTCTTGTGTATTCTTTTTGTAACCGACTCAATATTTTTTTACAATTTTTTGAAAGAAGACATTTTGGATGCATACAAACTTAATAATTTTATAATAATGAAATATTTAATTATATATTATAAATTATAATATTTATAATACTAAATTACAAATAAATTATGAAAAAATTTAAATGATAATATTTAATCATATTATAAACCAATCAAATAAGTTTTAATAGTTAGTTATTTTTATTTTTTTATAATTCAAATATGTGTATATTTTATTATGTAGAAAATAATAAATTGATAGTTAAAAAAAATATTTATGACAGTAGCAAAAGCTTATACATGAATATATTGATTAAATTATATTTCTAGTTAATAATTGAATAGCTAATTTTAACATAATTAAATGGCTACTAAAAATAAGTAAATCATTAATTATGAGGTATTCTCATTATGAGTTGTACGAACACATGACTCATGGAGGATAGTTGGGTGTAAACACATGACACATTTTGAGGTGTTGATTCTCAACTTTACACACACGTGTGTGTATTAATTAGAGTTAATCACTATTTAATAAAGAAAATAGGAATAATAATATAATTAAATTTTCTTACATAAAGCTAATGAAAGGCCCTCTTATCCTAGTGTTATATATATTAATTAGAGTTGATCACTATTTAATAAAGAAAATAAGAATAATAATATAATTAAATTTTCTTACGTAAAGCTGGCCCTCTTATCCTAGTTCACAAGTTGAATTAATGTCAACCTCGTGAATCTTGTCTTAATTATTATGTAACATATAAGAAAATCACTAACGAAAAGTTGACTTTAACATCAATAACAATATTTTGATCATTTCAAAAAGGAAAAAAAAACTTATCATAATAAAAGTACCCATATACATCATTAATTCATCGTGTTTTTTTTAATTAATGTTTATGTGATTTAAATAGGATTTCTACGTACTCTACAATTAAAATCAATTTTTTCTTCTTATAAAAATATGCAATGTAATTAATTTAATAACAGAATAAAAAACTATATTTTATAAGAGAAGAGAATCTTAGTACAAGACAAATAAACATTCCCATGTGATGATATTACGGATTTGCTTTAACCTTTAAATTTTGGAACAATGGTTAAACTTATATACATAAATCATTAAATCATGGGCTTGAGTCATGGTATTTTCAATTTTAAATTATGATCAAAATAAAATCTTTAAACTTATTAAAAAAAGAAAAATTAGAGATTTGTAATTATGGTATTTTGTTTTGAGATATAACCGGAAAATATAGACTAAGAGCTAAATTTACTAATTAATTTCTTCGTTTTTGAATTTTCTTTCTTTTTTTTACTCGTAATTTTCATTCATTTTCTATTCTTCATCTTAATTTTAAATAATTTTGAATTTATTGCAAAATAATTTTACATATCCAAATGCAATTGAATTCTTTTTTGAGAAATTAGTAATTTTCATCACTTTTGGTAGGTGTATTTAACAAAATGTCCTTTTTTTCTTAAATTACAGGACTTGTCGAAAATTGCACGTGCTAAAGCTGGAGCAGTTAAAATTTTATGATTTCTCTATTTTTCCCTTCTCTATCGCGAGCTGTGGGATGCAAACGAGTTATGGGTTTTCAAAATTGGCAACCCTACTGTAACGCGCTTCTTCCTTCCTCATTGGAAGAAGTCACGATTTCTGAACAACCCTATTGTAACGATATTTGTTTTCGAGCTGAGGGATTCGAGCTGATATTGTTTTCGGATTCAAGCCTTCTATTTTCGGTGAACTGTTATTGTTTTACGGCAAGCTGGTGGTGGTTCTTCTTCTCCGGCGAACTGCTTCCGTCACCTTTTGTGCTTATTCTTCTCCGGCGAGGTGAGTTATATTTCTTGATTTTTCATATTATTAAGTTTTTCTTTGCAATTTCTTGTTTTATATTGTTCAAAAAATTTGTGATTTACATCGTAATTTCTTGCAATTTCGTTATTTCCAGATTTTCTAAGCAGAAAACTTGTGATTGTTTATCTTCTTTAATTGTTTATATTCTATGTATTTGTTCTACATTGATTTGTTCTTTTAGTTTGTGTTCTTGTTTAGGGAATGTTCTTGTTAGATTATGTACATTGTTTTATTTGAGTCTATATATTTTCTTCGTTATTCTGTGTTATTTTTAGGAAGTATTTTTCTTGCTTCTTTTCAGACAAACATTATTCTGAGTCTTGCTTCTGTATACTAGTAACTAAATTATATATTGCCAATATCAATTTTATGTATCATCTTATTATTTTTCTGAACTTTATGAATCTTTGTATTTTTAGGCATGTCGATGGTTCCTATTATTTTATTTTATGATGGTAGGTGGTGTGATACCAATACATATGTGGATAACAAATTAAAACCCATTTTTGTTGATGAGAATTCAACATTTGAAGTTCTATTAGATTTGGTTATACGTGAATTATGTTCGTCTACTCCACGAGAAAATATAGTTATGAAGGTTGTTCTTCGTGTTGGGACGACATCTTGTAATGTGTTACAGTTGAAGGATGATACTAACGTTTCATGGTTTATTTCTTTTGCAAAAAATGTCTATGGCCAATGCTAGTTGTTCTAGGGTCGAGATGGTTGTTTTTACTGCTAGCAATATTCTTGTTGATCAACCATCTGATTGTCATTTCATTGAGATTGTTGATGTGGAGAATGCTCCAATTGATTTTCATGTTATGGAGGGAGATCTGTTTGGTAGTAAGGTAAAGTTGAAGAAAGGAATTCAAGTGGTTGCTTTAAAAAATAACTTTCAATTTAAGATGAAGTCTAATGGTGAACGTTTTGTGACAATATGTGTTGATGACTTTTGTTGTTGGTATTTGTGTGCTTCAAGGTATAGGCATAGTGTTTTGTGGATGATTAGGAAGTATACTAGTGAACATTCTTGTTCATTAGATATTATACAAAGTGATCATAGGCAAGCTAGTGTTGTCGTGATCAGTGAGTGTTTAAAGAAAAATTATAAGGTTGGTTACTTACGAAAGAGTCGTCCAAAAGAGTTTGTTGACCACATGCGTGCGAAACATAGTGTCCATGTTAGTTATCATAAAGCTTTAAGGGGGAAATAAATTGCTATGGATTCTATTTTGGAGTCTCCTAAAAAATCATACTTGACATTCCTTCATTTTTTGCAGCATTGCATGAAACTAATCCCGGTACGACACTTATGCTTAGTAAATATAGCATATACTTATGCTTACTTTTTATTGCTTTATTTTAGGTTCCGTTACAGATTATGTTGTGACTTCTGCTAGGAGGTTCATATTGTTTTATGTCTAATGATGCGTCCTTAGATGGGTGGAGACACTGTAGACCATGGATATCGGTTGATGGCACGTTTTTAAAGATGAAGTATATGGGTATTTTTTTAATTGCTTATTTTTTAGATGGTAACGACCAATTTTTTCCGTTAGCATTAGCTATAGTTGACTCAGAGAATGATGATTCTTGGATATGGTTCATGCGTAAGTTGCATTCTTGCATTGGAGATGTTGATTTAGTTATTGTTTCTGATCGACACACTAGTATTTCTAAGGTCATTAGTATTGTTTTCCCCGATGCTCATTACAGAGCATACATGTTCCATTTATGTCAGAATATAAAAACTAGGTTTAAGTTGCCAAATAGCATTGATCCCATTTTTCATGCATGTGCTGGCTTATCTTACGCCTGACTTTGAGAGTCACATGCGGAGTTTGGATAAGATATTTCCACGTGTTCATTCTTATTTGGAGGGAATTGGATTTTCTAGATTGACACGAGCTTATTTTCCTAGTAAGTGGTATAACATGCTAACCTCGAACATCTCTGAAAGTGTTAACAATGTTTTAGTTGAAGCACGTGAACTTCCTATCATACGTTTATTGGAATTTATATCAAATGTGTTTGAGATGGTTTTACGAGCGTAGAACATCGACATCTTTTTTGAAAATGAAGCTTACACCATCGGCTGAAGAACATTTTAGGGACGAGTATATAGTTTCTTGAACTATGTTGGTATGTGTCATGTATTTTATTTAATTACTATATGGTTTTATTTTAACATAATGCTTATGTGTAACTTATTTTTATGGCTTTTCAGGTTGGTTTGTCCGATATAAATGAATTTCATGTTAGCCATGGTGGTGTCATGCATGTTTTAAACTTGAGTCATCATATGTGTTCTTGTCGGAGGTGGGATTTGGCTCATATCCCATGTGCTCATGCTTGTGCTGTCTTTTACAATCAAAATTTGAGTTTATATTCATATGTTAGTGATTGTTTTTCAAGCAGGAATACGCTTTAACCTATAAAGGCGTTGTCCACCCATTAGGAAATTAGAGCATGTTACATATTCAAGATGAAGGTCAATTGAAGATACTACCTTCATATGTGAGGTGTTCAGCTGCGAGACCGAAGAACAACATATTCGTTCTATATGTGAAACTAGACGATGTGTGAAGTGTGGTCGTTGTGGTCAATTTGATCACAATCAGAAAACATGAAAGAACCTAATTCATGCTTCCTCTTCTAGGAGTAGCAAGTAGACACAATTATTATTTTTACATCTGATATATTAATTTTGTACTTTTATTGTTTATGAGCATTCTTTTATATAAGTCTTAATGCAAGTTGTTTTTTATGGATAAACTTCCATTTAAGTTGTATTTTTATGGTTCATTTCAATTTAGTTGTTTCTTGAAATTGACTATTTGAATATGTTTATTTTATGTGCATTTTTTCATTGATGGGCAATTTTTAGGCAAGTTTTTGAAACTGTTGTCTCTAACAGTTGTATAGAGCTTGTCATAAAGTTATATACCTTGTGTATTTAATTTTTGTACCGTCCTAATTTGAACTCAAAAGGGATTACCTATTTTTACATGATACCTCTAAATAATCCAACTCTTGCACAAGAAATTATACAATACAACAGCGCTCAATTATATGTTTAAATACTTCTCAAATTCTAAAAACATATTCATAAGCATCCATATAACGGTATCTAGGAACTTGTTAAAAATCCATACTAAACACAAATCCATATCAAATTCTTAAAAACACAAATCCAAAATTCCACTAATCAAATTGAGATCCGAGGGAGAAGCTTGGTCCAGTTTCAAGTAAAGTTGACTTCGGTTCTTGATCATTCGCTACCTACTTCTTCACTTTTTTTACTCTCTCAGCCACATATAGTGATTCAAGAGCTTTGCTTTTTTTGACCAACCGTTTTCTTCCTTTCGACTTCTTTAAAGATGTGTCTTTGCTCCTCAAATCCTTCACCAATACTTCATCCTTTTGGCATTCCTCTTTGCCTTCATCTTTGCCTTCCTCTTGGCCTTGATCTTATTCATGCTCCTATTTATCAATATAAAATATATCAATAATAATATTCATAATTTTATGATGAATGATATATAATTTTATTACCGCTTCTTGTCGCCCAGCTTGTTGGTCTAATCTTTCTAATTTTTTTATGTCGTTTGATATTATATTCAAGCTTTCGAATTTCAAATGCAGTTGTTCCTTTATTTCATCATCGGCTCTTGGTCCGCTACTCCCTGCTTCTCCTTCATTCTTATGAGGTTTCTTCATATGTCTCTCAAATGAGTCTTCTTCCTCAGATTGGACAGTAGCCGTTATTGGTTCCTTTTCTTTTGTCGTTGTCTCTTCGGTGTTATGGAAAGGCTTCATGTATGGTTCTTTCAGTTCCTTCCGGGTTGGTACCATTCTTGTCAACACGATTCAAAGTTGTTTGATCATTTAATAAATAAGGTTATTAAGAAGCAGATTTTTCAACAAACAGTAAATAATTTTAAATACCAGTAATTAAATTACATACCAAGTTATTGTTAAAAACAGTATTGGTCGAGTCATTCCACGAGGGCTGTACATGTGATTCCCAATTGCAAATCCTTGGAATTGTTGTCGCTATCCTCTTGACAAATTGCTTTTTCCTTGATGAAATGTTGGGGATAGTCTTGTACGCCCAAACGATCAAAGCATACAGGAAACCACCAACACCATATCTCATCGCATCTACGTGCTTCAGATAGTCTTTAATGAATTCGATTGTTAGTTCGTATGACAGCCTTCCCCATGGATATCTCTCGAATGTTTCCTCGTCAACAATTATATCGACATGTTGAATGTCGATCTTTATGCTCTTTTGACGAGCTAAGATAAGTTTTTCCAAAAAGTATAACCGCACAACCTTTATCTTATTTTTCTCTTTCGCTTCTTGCATCGCATTGAATGAGAATGCAAGATTTTTGCGCGTTATCGACTTCATTGATGGGAAAACAACCTCTCTTAGCATTCCTTCCTTCATTCCCCCCTTTTGTATCAGTGGATACTCCCCACAATGTTCAGAACATTACCATCAATATTAAAGCGTACCCCTTTATTTTTGCTTATGGTATAACATTGTCTCTTCATTACATGTATGATTCAAACATCTTTGTTCCTTTCAAAATCTTCTTTATCGTTGAAATGACATAAATGTTGTAATAGAGATTTATCCGCTGCTTGGAGTTCCACTTGCTTGGCAGAACAAGTAATGGGTTATCCTGTATTGGTAATAAAATTAAATCACAGTATCTAAATTATTGACGGATATCAGAATGTAAAGATTTTTTTACCTTTGAATTGTACGCGCTTTCTTCAATTGATTTCATCTCTGAATCTTTTTCTTCTTTTTCTGTTTCATTGCCTCCTTCTTCAACAGATTCTTCACCTGCATCTTCATCATTTTCATTTTCATCATCCTCGTCTTCTTCTTTAGATTATTTTTCCTCTTGTACAGGTGTGGGTTGTGTATCGTCTTCCGTTGGAGGCTGTGTGTCTTCGTCTTGTGTTGTCTGGGTCAGTTGTTTTTCATCTTGTGTTTGAAACAATTCTTCATTTTTTAGGAGTTGTTCTATTTGTTGATTACCTTCCATTATTCGAAGTTGTGATTGCGTTCTACGTGATGGTCCTTGTTTTTTTTTTCTTTTAACCATTTTACTCCTTGTGTTTTAGCTCGGATCATCTTTCAAAATAACAACACACTTTTAAGAAACCATATTTTTAAATCAGTATCTAAATTATTGACATATATCTACATTGATAACCCACTGCTTGACAAAACAAGCAGTGAGTTATCATACATTGATAATAAAATTAAGTCACACCAGTATCAAAATTATTGACAGATATCAGAGATGTTATTACATTTTTGTAACAAATTTTGATACTTGAAAATGTATCTAACAGATTCATAAAATGCATGTAATGAGTTATACCGAGTACTCAGTAAATTATAGACCAACATGTAACAAATTTTGATACTAATTTTGATCTTTTTATAAAATGCATGTAACATATTTAAAATCATGCACATAATAAACTGAATTTGACTTATATTTTGTTAGGTCACTAATCTATATACAAGTAAATTCTACATAAGAGAAATCTAACACAATAGGGTTTAGTAAGTAACTAAATTAGATACTATAATCATCTAATTTTGATAGATTTAATGAAATCGGGGACTTAATATGCATCTAAACCACCGAAAATAAAAAGACCAAAATTAGATCACTAATTTAGATACTCTCAAAATATAAATTAAAAAAGAATTTTTCATACCTGTTTTGCTGAAAGTTTGTTGAGCTTTGAGCTCCTTTAATAGCTTCTTCCTCGCGGTTAGATTTTCTTTCAGGTAGGAAGAATGACGGCTTCAATGGCGTCGTATGGCCAGTTTTAATGGCGTGAATAGGGTCTGTTTCTTCGTGTGTTGGGAGGGTTTCGACGATACAAGGTGTTTTAGTACTTTTTGAGTGACAATCCGTTTGATTTCTAATCTAACAGTGAGTATCGAGGCATATTGACACGTGTCATCGATCTGACGATGGAATGTGTTTTGTTTTCCTGCTTCTTTATATTTCACAAAACGCGTGTTTTGTTTAAACCATCAAACGCACGTTTTGATTAAATGGAGCGTGGACTAGGCCATTCGCGCTACTATAGCGCGTGGACTGGACATTTAATTTTTAAGGATATAATGATAAATGGTTTAGTCTTTTACCATTAGTAAATGACCGCCCGACCATTTTTACTAATAAAATCTTGGACGACTATTTACCTACATGGCTCAACTAAAGTACAACTCACTGTGGCGAGACATTTTTTTCAATTTGTTTTCTTCTCAAAATAAGAATATCAGGTCGGCTACAACGTATAATAACTCTGGTCAAATAAAACTATTCATTATATAAAATGATTATCTAAATAAAAATGCTATGGTTGGTCAAAGCTCTTAATGTTATTATATCCTAATACAAAGAATAATATTCTTCTAGTTGGACAATCAAAAGAATAATTAGATTTTTTCCTGTGTGGTACCAGTCTGGTATCATTATCAGATATCTATTCTTAGATATGATCTAAGGATGAATGAATACACTCTTGACACTGTGCCAGTTTGGTCCAGAGCGTGACCCGTAATTGATTGTATGATATCTAATAATCTTATCTATAACCCATCTCGGGAAAGTTTACAGTACCGACCAGTATGATACCATGTATATTTTAGATGTGTGTGAGAGTACCTCAAATATGTTAAATAGTGAACTACTTATAACACATTTGAAGTAACTTAATGTGAATGACAATTTAAATATCTTCAATACATACTTGAAATACTTTCGATACACATTTAAAATAACTTACGGACATTTGATATATCCATGACACTATACAGACCTGATATAGCAGACGCTTTCACTCCATTTTTATCTGTGTGATATTATAAAGTGTTCTAAAGATAAATATATTATGATACCATACTAAACCGGTATCATAGTTGACTGTGTTTATTTGACATCTAATCCTGTGAATATGAAATTTACTTAAGTGATGATATCACAACCGTTAAAATTCTCCTCATCAGTGACGACCTCACTAATTCAGCTTGGTCGGTTTTCAAAGATTCTATTGTCTGGCCTCTCTCTCTCACCTCCTTTTTCTCCTTAATTTACTCACTCAAACTTTGCTATATAATTGAATTTTACAAACTCGTCCACATTTTCTTCTAATTAGCTAATTAAATATTAACACACACAAAATTAATTATTTGCTCACTATCATAAAATTGTGAATTCTCGAGTCAACCTATTTTATTTCCATAAATTTGATAATTTGTTAAGAAAATATATTAAAAATAACACTTGTGTTGAAAAATTACTTAAGACCATGTTTACTTCTGTTTGTAAATAAAGGTAGCTATTTTTTTTTATTAAAGTTATAAACTCTACAAGGATAGAGATAACGTGACTCAAAATTACAGTTGCATATGTCTACGAAGAGTTTAATTATATATGTTCATGGAGTTGTTATATTTGGATGAACATATAACATATGAAAGCAGACCGCGTCTAGATGAACAAGACTGACTGTTTTAGAAAATGACATGGATGTCTTTCGCTAAAAGACAAAAATTGAAATAGAAAAAAGTAAAACAGTTTAATTTTATCGTAATTTGTAGTAAATAGATATAAGTCACAAATTTAAATGGACGATCCAGATCTAATTCATAAGACTTTAAGTAGGTAGTTTGATTTTATTTTAAAGAAAGTGTGACTCGTAAAATATTTACCCACCATTCATCACTTTCCAAGGAACTAAAAAACAAAAGGGAAAGAAGAAAGACCCCAAAAAAGATAACTGAAAATAAGTTTTTTTTTTTTAATTTTGGCCTTTTATAAAAAAGACGACATGCACTTTCAATATTTTTGCAAACACACAAACTACATAACGTTTTTTTAGCTAATTTAGTCCTGCGGTTTATAATCGAGAAAATTACTTAAACACCTTCTATTATTTGTTTAAATGATAGAAGCACCTTTTTTAGTTTAAAAAATAACACATAAGTCTGTTCTATTAAAAATATTTAGTATTTAGGCATGGAAGGATAATATTAAGTTTATAACTGACCTCACCTAATTATTTTTCTAATAAAAAATATAAAAATTTCTTAAAATTTTGTATAAATTAGGTGAATTTTGAGAACTTCTAAACATTTTTATAATTTAAATTGAAAAATTAGTCATTTTTATAATTTTTAGAACATTACAAATAAATTAATTTAATATTTAAATATTTTAAATCATCGATTAAATTATTAATCAAATTTTATGTGATATAAAATAATTTAATAAATTAAATTATTTATATTTCCCGTATCGCTGTTAATGCAACTGAAGAGGAAGAGACTGTTGGATAAAAAATTAATTAAAAGAGGGAAGAGACACAACACATTGCAATACTCAGAACCAGCTGTACTAAGTCTTCCCCCTTCCCCTATCCATTTCTTCTTCTTCTTCTTATTCCCCATATTTTCCCAAACCAAAAATAGCATAGCCATGGCTGTAACACCCCACAAAGATCCTCCATCCCCTGCCTTCGTCGAAACAGTGAACGAAATCACGAGAATTTACAAATCCCTACCGCCAAGACCTACCATTGAAGAGGTCGAAGCAGCTACGATTGTCATCAACTCGGTGCAAAATGAGGAACAAATGAAACTCGACGAAATTTCGAAGAAGAAAAAACCGCAAGATGTTCCGGATGAGATGTTCTCTATTTTGCAGCAGGCGAGGAAGACTATGGTTCTGTTCCAGAGCCATGAAAAGAAGAGGGAGGCGCTTCACCTTGTTGAGCTCGATAAAATGTTTCGGATCTTTGATGATCTCGTTCAGAGAACTTCTAGTTTGGTTTCAGGGGATACGCAGATTCAGAAGGTTGCTGATCTAAGTAAACCGGTTGAGAAAATTGAGAGAGAAAATGTTGTAATCAGTGATGAGAGTTTGATAAAGAGGGGAGAAGACGAAGAATCGTATATAAATGGTGCCAAGGGTTTGCTGAGGAGTTCTTCCGCCAAGGCTTCTGTATCTTCTAGTTCTGGTTAGTATCGGACTTCTTCTGTTTAATATCTTCCGTAGAAATTAGTTTTTCTGCGATCTGCAGAAATCGAAAATATTGTATACTACGAACTCTTCTTAGAATTTTGGTTTGAGTAATTAATTAGAGTTATCTGAAAATTTTCATTTCTGATATGTTTCTATATTTGTGCGATGCATACTGCTATCTAATTCAGATGAACTGGATGTGATAAATTGTCTTACTGTAGTTGTTGGTGTCATTGTAGGTGGAATATTTGGAAAATTGAATTTAATGAAAGTGGCAGCTCTAATTGAGAACTCTGCTAAAAGTGGAGCAATTGTGCTTGATCTAAAAGCCAAGTTAACGGATCAGATTGAATGGCTTCCTGTCTCAATTGGCAAGTTATCAGATCTAATTGAACTTGACTTATCTGAAAACAAGATCATGGCTCTACCTCCTTCCATTGATGGCCTCAAAGCCTTGCGAAAGCTCGATATCCATTCCAATCAACTAACCAATCTTCCCGACTCGTTTGGCGAACTGATTAATCTTATTGATGTAGACCTCCATGCTAACCGGTTGAGATCTCTACCAGTCTCCTTTGGGAACTTATCAAATCTTGTCAATCTCGACCTGAGTTCGAACCAATTAACTCATTTACCGGACAACATTGGGAATCTGACGAGTTTGAAGATATTGAATGTAGAAACAAACGAGCTCGAGGAATTACCTTACACGATAGGATCTTGCTCGTCTCTCGTAGAGCTAAGATTGGATTTTAATCAGCTCAAGGCTCTTCCAGAGGCCATTGGAAAACTCGGAAGCTTACAAATTATCACCCTGCATTACAATAGAATCAAAGGATTGCCAACTACAATGGGCAATCTCTCCAGTTTGAGGGAACTTGATGTTAGCTTCAATGAACTTGAATTTATACCCGAAAGCCTGTGTTTCGCGGTGAACTTGACAAAACTAAACGTCGGGAAGAATTTCGCAGACTTGAGATCATTACCAAGATCAATTGGAAATCTTGAGATGCTTGAAGAGTTGGATATAAGTGCGAATCAGATTACGGTTTTACCAGATTCTTTCAGGTTCTTGTCAAAATTGAGAGTTCTTAATACTGATGAAACTCCTTTAGAAGAGCCACCAAGACAAGTCCTTAAGTTGGGTGCTCAGGTAAATGTAAATTGAAACCTGGTTATTCTATAGTACTTCAGGAGGGGAGAGAGAGAAAATGGGGAGGATTGGGGAGTGAGAAACTTAATATTTTTTTCTCCTCTCTACTCTCTCTTTTTCTCTTCTCCCAGTATCTTACCCTTACAGTAATAGAATTTTCCATTGAAACTGTTGCTTTATTGAGTTTCTTTGTTTGTCTCTGCTGCTTAGCACTAAAATTTGACCAACTTCTTCTTTGGATCAGGCTGTTGTACAGTACATGGCTGATGTAGCAGCTAAGAGGGAGGCTAAAGCTCAACTACCAACGAAGAAGAAGAAGGGATTTTGGTACTGGGTTTGTTCTTGCTCATCTCGTAGTAAAAGTAATTGACAAAAGGTCATTTTTTGAACTGAACCACTTTTTGTACATCGAAAACTTGTATTTTTCTTTCTAATTCTGTGTATTTTTTTCATTGTTTTGTTCTTATTTGTTCATATCAAATCAGTTCACATAATTCCCAGCACATGGTTTTGTATGGTTCATTGGTTCAAATAATAAATGAGAGAAAATTTTAGAGCAGTCTTTTATTGAATTGAAACCCTTTTTGAAGCTCGGAAGATGTCTTGTGCTTCAATGTTTTAAATGATTTATTATTTTTACGTTTACAAGAAAACATTTGGCCAAAATATTAAAAACTCAATACTATTTTATATTGTTTAAAGTCATGTACAACCTATTTAAACTTATCTCCCCAAAATATAAATATAAAATATATAATGATTTTTTTAATAATAAAATAGAATTGTTGATATAACGGAATCGGATAATGTAAGGGGGGAAATGATTTTTATTAGGAGATCAATAACGGTGTTCCTGCTAATGGTGTTTAGTAGGATAATGATAAAATATTAGGGTTGAGTTGGCTTTATGGGGTAATGCTATACTATAATTAGATGATGACTAATTAATGTTTTAATATTTGTTTAATTCTTTCTTTATGAAACTGTGGGCTTAGATCCGTTGTCTGCTGTTTTCTCGTTTCAGCACTTGACTAGTGCGGTGTAGTCGAGCATGAAAATGAGATGAGATTCCCTCCTATCACCAACGGGAGAGATCATATTGCATCTTAACAGTCCATTTAAAAAATAAATGGTTGAGATTTAGAGGTTTGTGTCGAGATGATGGTTATCTTCCTTGTTCAGTATGGACGACCGCGACTTAAACGACAAATCCTCTCTTATTGAGATCCAACAGGAGGGCATCCTCATCTTAGAAAATATTCTGTCACGAATTGTGCATTGCCACCACCCACATGGCACCAAATATTGAATCTATTAAAAACTACATCCAATGCAATGCTGCCATATGATTCGTTTCAGGTGCACGGCTCGTGACAAATTGCACTGCTATTATAACTTTAGGGTCATACTCGGGTACCGGCGTAAAATACCCATTCCAATACCAGCTTGTTTTAACACAAACATGATATAATACAACACAAATTAGTAACAACAATATATAATCGGTATATTTAATTCTTAACTCAAATTAGTACTTGATGACATAAAATTAGTACATGGGTTCTTCATTTTCTTTGGAAGGAATTATTATTCATCTTAACAAACATTTATGAATAATTTGCCAAAGAAAATTTGAATTTCACAAAAATCATCGATGAGTGAAAATGATGAGAGAATTTCTTCAAGATGGAAATCAAACCAATATGGCTCTCAACAATTCTCCAACTCTAGCCCAATACCTATTTGGATACTCTTGAAAACTCAACAAAAGAAAAGCCCAAATTTTTTGCAGAAGTAGAATGGAAAAATGGCTTGAGTGGCTCTATTTAAGCAATGTGAGTAAATAAATGGCCCAATTTAAATAGTGGATAAAAAATAGACCACTTGATACAATCGGTTAATATTATTTTTCAAAATCCCCAAATTATCCTCCATTAATTACCAAACCGTTAAACTGAACCCAAAATTGAAGACGCAATCCCTATTTTTTAGCTAATCATTCCCTCCCAAAGTTGTCATCTTCATAAAATATCCCTAATTTGGAAATACAATCCCTAAAACCATTCCCATGAAATCACCCTTAACTTTCCATTCGATTCAATCTCAGTCAAAATGCAGTACATGCTCAAGGAGAAACATTGTTATTTCATCATTTACATCGCCGGAGGAATACAATAACGATGATAGGAGAGACGCTGTGCAAGAATAGAGTTTGCTATTTCATGATCAACACGTCGGAGGAAGCCATTAACATCTATAGGGTAAGACATGTTCTAACGCTTTGTTTTTCTCTGATTTCAACACATACAATGAATGTACTCTTTTTATTTAATCCAGAAGTAGTGTAAATACAAATGAAATCAAAAAATAATATTAAGGAGAGTGACTGATTACATCACTATCATTATCAGAAGAATCCATTAACCGTAAAATGGTAAAACCTTTTCAAGTTTCAATATCTTTTTGTGACTTCACAACATGTAATGAACTAACACTGTCTCATCTAAATCTTAAAGAATCTGTAAAAGGAAAAGGATGCACGAAACTTGCGAGAGAAAAATATTTTTATACAATAAAAATATCATCCATTTGTATTGATAAAGTCCAACTGATAATAGATAAGAAAACGACACTTTAGATAATTACAAATTTTTCAAATCAAACCTAGAAAATGATCATTTATTTACTACTATTTTTAGGCCAATTTATAACTTACTATCATGAAAATGGTCTATATTGTAGGATTTTTGAAGTAGAATTGTCTCCATCTGAAATTGTTTTCCACCTGTAGATACCGTATTTTATCCAATCCAATACTTTAAAAATACACATTTTATTTTGGGGTCTATATACTAGTTTAAGATTATGTGTATAATTTGAAATAGAAAAAAAGCTCATGGACTAAAAATGAAAAAGAGTCCAATGACTAAAAAAAAGAGCATAAAGACTAAAATTAAAAAAGTGAAACCCTAAATTTATCTGTAAATAGAGAGGAAGTCTTCACTTGAAAAGGGCCATTGGAGAGAGAGGTAATATTCATGTATGTGTAGATTACAATTTTAACAATTATATTTAAATTTTATTAATTTCATTATTTAGTTTCGCTAAAAACTCTATGACGGACTTTGAGTTTTTGCGAATACCAAATTTCTTGAACAATTGAGGTGAAGAGTTATCTTTGGGATACCGAAAAAAAATTCAATAATGCTTTGATTTTCAAAAAAATAATAAAAATAAAAATAAATTATTTTTCAATGGTCTATGTACCGCCCATGATATTTTACTTCATTTTATGATACAAGACATACCTAATGAGACATTCAAAATTAAATTTCTTTAACATTATTTTTAACATATAATTTAGATCGCATTTGATTAAATTTGGTAACCATTTTTATAATATGTGTTGTGGTTGCTAATACCTTCCCTCCACACAAATGATTCTCGAGTCAACTTTGAGTTTTTGTACACCGAAATTTTGTTTTAAAATTAGGTGACCAATCATACGCTAAAATGGTTTATGGCGACTCTAAAATATTTTAATATCTTATTTTTTCAATTGTCACTTCGCGTCGCATGCACGTTGCTACAACTCCACTAGGGATGTAATCGATTTAACCATGTTTAGATCGATCAATAGTCAAGCCAAAATTTTATCATATGCTATTCTTTTGTATGATTCTTTGTTTGTTTATTTGATTCTTAGTTTTTTTTATTCATGCGTGTAGTTGTATATAGTTTGTTATTTTTATAGATATATATTCTTTTTTTACATAATTTCTAATTTCACACACATGCACTAGCCCTATACCCAGGATTTCCCTTTAGGATTAGCGAGAATGAATAGTGCCATGCCCTCGTAGAATTGCGAGTCTCGTGCATGCTCATTAAAGTTCTCACTCAGGCCGTCCCTTTCGGGATACCGTTTGGGGGCTTCTGTTACTCCGTTTGGATAACAATGTGGACAACCTGAGAGCCTATTAAGATATTCGAGAGTCAAACCACACATGCATTTGGTTTTTAGAGTCCATCTCATGACCAATATTTGATAGAAAAATATAGTTTCTGCTTAAATATGGTATCATGATTAACTTTATTAATGTATATTTGTCTTACACTACTTAAACATTTCTTTTCTTCCCCATTGTTTTACTTCTGACTTTGTCTTTCTTTTTTGCACACATGCATCAATAATCATGCTGCGAAATAGTGATTGTAAAGAAGTACTCAATTCATTCATATTTTAGAGACATGACTTTCATTCCGAGTGTGCTAGAAGATCAAGTTATAGTAGCCCAATGGTCAGAGGAAACACAACAACAAAAAATAGATTGTCTAAAAAAGGAGGATGTCATTCTTCTACCATCAATCACTAAGATAGAGTTCTCACACATTGACTTGGAGAAGTTGAAGAAGATATGGGAGGATTTTTCGCTAGAGCAAAAAACTCTGTTTGTTGGCAAATATGGTCACATCGCTTATCTTTTGCATATTGCAGTCAACGCTCCTATTCTTGAGGCTTTAATGCATTTCTGAGACCCTTTTGTACAAATGATTCACCTTTGGAACAATTGATCTTCCTCCTACAATTGAAGAATATCAAACCATATTGAATGCCCCGCTACAAAACATAGACAAAGTTTATAATTAAGACAAAAAGCTCAAGTTAAAGAGAGCTTTCTCTAAGCTCTTCGGTACTGTCCATGCATACGAGATTGAGAAAAGGCTAAAAATTAAAGGGGGAATGAGTGTGTGCCGCTAGATTACTTTTCAAAGATAGCCCGTCAACTCTGACATCCCTATCGAATGCGAGCTCAAGCTAGGGTCATGGACGAGGAAGAAAGAGAGCAATTGTGAGAGGAAATGAAAGAAAAAATTAAGGAGCTGAAATAGCAAATGACCAGAGTCTTGGAACTCCTCGCCGCCAATAAAGAAAAAGTCTATCTTGAAAATCACAAGGGGCTCAATCGTCATAAGATCAATTTCTAAATGATAATCCACCTTACCCTCCCGGGTTCACTCCAACCTATCAACGTAATCAGGTTGACTAGTTTCAACATGCTTTACTACCAGTAAATATCCAACACTATTCATTTTCAAATGTCCAGAAAATGATGTAAACAGGAAAAATTGGGTACAACACATCAACAATGACACCTGACCACGACCAAGCTTTCACTTCATAAGGCAAACTTGCTAATGAGCCCATCATCATACCTGATGTTGATGATTCAAAAGCGTAGAGGCTCGTTACTGAACCAAGTGAAGACCCACTATCAAAAGATAAGTTGGACTTCCTAAAGCAGAGATTTCACGCCATTGAAGGGTCATATGTGTATGGTATCATTTATGCCACCCAATTATGTTGTCCCGAATGTAACCATCCCACAAAAATTCAAACTACCTGATTTTCAGAAATATGATGGTAGTACATGTTTGAGAAGTCACCTTATTATGTACTGCAGAAAGATGACTGCTTGTGCAAATGATGATAAGTTACTGATTTATTTCTTTCAAGATAGCTTAATGGGGGCTTCATTTTGCTGGTATATCCAATTGGATAACCAACATATTTAGAGGTGGAAAGACTTAGTTGATGCTCTTATGAGACAATATAAGTACAATATGAACATGGATCTTGATCGTTTTGATCTACAAAGGATGGAGAAAAAGTTTACTAAAAGCTTTAAGGAATATGCTCAAAGGTGGAGGGAATTAGCGGCTCAGGTGCAAATCGTCTTATCAGAAAAAGAAATGACCATATTCTTCCTAAGATACCTTAAGGTCTCTATTATATAATAAAATGATTGAGAACGCTTCATACAACTTTTCTGATATAATAGTGATTGGTGAAAGAATAGAAAATGGGAGAAAAATGGTAGAATTTCAGAAGCTGTGTCAGAAGCGTCCTCCGCAGAAAAGAGCCACCGTCGAAGCAAAAAAAGGGAGATGTACAGACAATCAATTTTGTGTCTCACAAGCTATGAACCTCAGGTTAGGATTTTCAAAGTACAGTGAATGACCCAAATCTGTGACATTATATGTGGCAAATATCTCGTAAGTGTCATACATTTATCACTCCTAACAACCAGCACTTCAAAACAACTCAAGATTCAATGTGGGACCACAAACTCACCAGAAAATGTTGGTGAGGTTAATCTGCATCAAAGGGAGAATAGGAATAACTAACAGTTTGTCCAATATGACCCAATTCTGATGTCTTATATAGAATTATTATCGTAATTATTACAGAATAACAAGTTGGTGTTAGTCCCTTATGAGCCTCTCCAACCACCATATCCTAGGTGGTATGATCTAACCGCTCGATGTGATTATCATGCTGGGGCGATAGGAAATTCAAACTAAAATTACACAACGTTGAAAGGTAGAGTTCAAATGTTAATCAAAGCCAGTTGGCTAAACTTAAAGAAAGCTGATGACAACACATAATTAGTTCTAACTCTCCACTAGAGCATGAGGATACCATGATAAATTTCGTGGAGTATCTTTCTTCATGTGATAATGTAACCATTTGATGTGGTGAATGTTTCAATGGTTGTAATGTATCAATGTGTTCATATATCATTGTTACCCTGACTATAAGTTCAATAATCGGGATGTCACTGAGTTGCCAATGTTTCTTAGAAATTTTCAAGAGTGACAAGATAATGTCAATTTTCTAAAAGCTCCACCCAATGTCTGAAAAAAACTTGTACTATGTATTTTCTTATCGTGTTTCGTCTATTTTTAGTCCTCTCTTAGTTTCAATTCTAGTTTTGTTCCATTCACATTTCTATGCATTTCAAAGTTAATGAATTCTAATTCTTCATTCATTGTTGTCATATTCTTCCTTTCATCTAATAAACCAACACATATTAGGAATGATGATTTTGAGAATAAAAGCATAAGCAATATCAAATATAGCTTTGATAATCTTATTTTCAGTGAAGAAATAAATGAAAGTGAAAATAGTCTTTTGTCTCGTGAATAAAGACATTACAAAAAGGTATTATTCTTATATGAGGTCATGTTCTTGTTGAGTTTACTTCTGATTTGAAATGATGGAGATGCTTTCTTTCTTCTATCCCAGACACTTTTATTCATTGCAAGCCCAATTGAGACTTAAAAAATCTTCAATTCATGACACCCAACCAATGATTATTCCCTACACTGGAGCAATAATTCTTTTTGTCAAAATACATGTCTCAAAAGTTGAAACATTTCTTAAACTGGGGCAAAGAAAAAGACCAAGGCAAAAAAATATTGCAAAAAGTCAAAGCCAAGTGAGTCTTGTGATACTTTCAAGAGTGTCCTCTTACATTAGGGAAAAATTTGTTCAACAAAAATTTTGAATGCATTTTTTCAAACTGGGGGTAGTTGCAAAAAGTTTATATGCAAATATCCAATTTTGGTTTTTCAAGACAAAGTGTCAAAGCTCACACCGGGGCACTCTTTGTTCAGAAAAATCCTCAACAATGATCATTGGTTTAGACATATCTTTTCAGATGAGTTTTGAGCTTTTGATATCATATCTTTTGGCAGCTATAAACCCTAGCCTACATTACATTACAAATGAAGTCCTCTTTTGGCAAAGAAGATCTATCTACAATAAGAGCATGACTTGAAATAAGTTAATATCTCAATGTATATTTGTCATGAGCAAGACATCACCTTTAAAAAAAGAAAGAAAGAAAATGAGTACGAAAAAAGGAAAAAAGAAGGAAAAGAATGATCACTATGAGTGTGGAAAGTATGTAAAATGCTTTAGTTTCCAAAAGAATTGTTCCAAAACTAGGAAAGATCTTATTCCACAATTTGTTTTCTCATAATCTTTTCAAACCCTTAGTTATCAGGATTTTTTGGCCAATAAAAAGCCTTTTAACCACAATATCCATTCTATCATTCTTATTTTCTCTATTTCTTTCCTTCAACATCCAGATCATGTAGATGACATTGCAAATTACTTTTGAAATTATTTAGAAGCATGAGTTTTGACAAAAAATAAAGAAAGAAAAATAAGAGTTTGAGGTCATGGTGAAAACCTGAAAGGGCACCATGGGGAAAAAAGAGTTTGGGGTAATGGTGAAAACTTAAAAGGGCATCATTGGTGAAAGAAAAAGGAGGGACATATGTCACCATATGTATATATTATTAGACTTAATATTTTCTTTCTTCAGAATTACCTTTTTAAGTCTTTCAAGATATTCTTGTTTTAATTATGAATTTTTAATTTTGTAAATTAAATCTAACAAGAGGGTTTCTCGTTCTTAATTTTTATGTTAGACATTACTTTTTTTACAACAACTATCCCTACACCTCATAGTGATATGAAAAGAATCACTGTCAGAACTTGAAGATTCAATTTTAGAGGATTCAGGAGTTTCATATTCTCCTAAATCTTCACTATTACTGTCAGAATAATCTATTGTTCTAAGATTCTAAACAATTTCTATTTATCTTCTTCAAAATTTTTTAATTGATTAATTTTATTCTTAACTTGACAGGTATTTGAAATGTGACATTTCTGACCACATTTAAAACATGTAATATTGCTTTTATCATATTTTTTATTAATCATTTTTCTGGAATAATTTTTATCTCTAGAGAAACGTTTATCAAAATTTTTATTCTTAGAAAAGTTTTGGTCAACTTTTATTTTTATGTTTGTGGTAATTTTTCCTATAGGGCATGTGAGACATTCTAAGGCTTAGATGAGAATTTTTCCTATTTTTCTGAGAAGGGACAATAGAGGGTAAACCGTATCGCTCACAAAAATTTCCTAACTCATATTTAGCAGTTTTCCTTTTTTTTTTTTAATTTGTTTGTTGATTTTTATATCAAAACACATTTTTAATCCTTATTTTATATTATAGTAATTATTGTTTCATAGGTTAGACTATCATAGTCTATATTTCTTAGGTTATTACTAAGGACTGTCCTTATTTTGTGTGCAAAGAGATTGGGTAATCTATTAATAAATTTTACTTTTCAAAAGGGTTGATTACTATCGTCCCTTAACATAACTCTTGATAAGAATATATTCTTATACCAATTAAAGTCACTTAAGGTTGGACGCTTAAGATTTGTTAATTGATCATAAATACATGAAGTAATATTACTTGGCGTTCTAATGAAGTGTTCAGTTATTGTATAAATGAGTGTATTAATTCCATCAGATATTATTTTTTGATTTTCTCCAATAATTGAGTTTCCTTCAGCATTAATCTTTACTACTGAAAGAATGACAATTCAACGGTCATGATGATCTCCAAGAAAAGTCAATTATCAATAATCAAAAGCACAAGAATCTAAAACAACAATTATCAAGGACCCCAATATACAACAATATTGATTTTCAATATTGAAATCAGAACTCGTTTTATAACTCTTACTATTTGAGAGCTATAACATGTTTTGTGTAACAAACATTTCTTCTTCTTCTCCCCTTTTGTAAATTTTTTCTTCAACATAAATTAGTGCTCCCGCTCACTAATTTATTGTTGTCAATAAACTCTGTTTGTGTAAGTTTTTAGTCTCAGACCACAATACAGTTTTTGTAATTATTGTTTGTTAACACAACTCAAATTGTTTATCTTCCTGCATCTTAATACCCCTTCTCTAAATTACTGTAATTATTGTACTAAGTTGTCGAATAATTTTTGTGTAAGTTTTTAGTCTCAGACCACAATACAGTTTTTGTAATTATTGTTTGTTAACACAACTCAAATTGTTTATCTTCCTGCATCTTAATACCCCTTCTCTAAATTACTGTAATTATTGTACTAAGTTGTCGAATAATTAGGTAATTATTCATGCTTTTAACTATTCTTACTCAAAAGTAGACAGAAGTAGAAATGCAAAATTTTGATTAAGTATTCTAGGCTCTACCTTTCCATATTCTAGGAGGTCAAATTCCTCCATTGCAAAATCCTGGAATGATTCCCTACAATATATTACAAGTAAGTGAGTCAAATATTTAATAATAACATTGGATAAATTAAATATCGAAATCAGAATTGTTAAGAATGGGCTATTACCTGACAAAACTTTATTTAGAATTAGTTTCAAAATATGTTTTGTAGATTTATTAAGGGATTTTTTTTCAGAATTTCATTAGGTTTAGGTTCATTAAGAACGTCAACCTTATTTTCAATATTGTCTAATTATTTTTGTATTGTAATTAGACTCTGATTAGTATAATGGAGTTGTTCAACTATTTTTTTGTTTGGTTCTCTTTCCTTTGTAATTTTGAAAGGAAAAGCAGTGATTAAAGAATTTTGATGATTAACCATGATTTTTTCTGGAGGAGGATGACTAGTACACTAGAGTCTTTCTTAATCCATTTATACTTTGAAATTACTTTGATATTTTTTTTTGTAAATATCTTCAACATAATCAAGGAAAAATATATCAATTCTAAATTCTTGCATGAATGCCTTCCATTCAGTAAATATGATTTTTTATCCATATCATATGAATCTCTGAACTTAATATGTCTATCTAGATTGACTGGGTCATTATTGTGTTGGCTTAGAACTTCCCAATCTGGTTTATATTCTTGACTCAGGGTTCCAATATTTAGAACTAAGAGTTGATGATTGACAGAATGAAGGCTTTCTTGAAAATCTGATTCAGTGGGTGCTTCAACTTCGTCATATTGATCATACTTATTATCAAATACTGACTGACTAACTTGAGAACTTGTGGCTATGCCTTTAAGTCTTAAATTTTTAATTTTTAATTTCTTCAATTCTTGTTCTAAATGTTGAATCCTAAGATTTTGATCATTACTAATGGATGATTCAGAAAAGGAATTCCTAGGGGGTACTAAACTAGCTATACTCCCTAATTTGTGGACTAGAAGATGATTGAAAGTTAATTTTTACAGTACCATCCATGTACTGTTGGATGTAATCTACATCTTCAATTGATCTTTTGAATTTGAGTAGGTTGAATTTCATTAGTTAAAAGCCAATTTGAAGGTAAATTAATATCAGACCACCTAATTATTTTAGGAACTCTAATATTGGCATTACTTTGACTAGATTGTATCAATATGGTTTGATTCTTTGGACTCCTATTGATGGCTTGGAAATTCTTATTTGTTTTGGTTACTTTGTAATGAATTCTAAAGATTAAAGCTAGGGTTTGGGTGCCTTCTAGGACTTGATAACTACTAATTTTAATATTCAAAGTTATAGATTTTAAAATATGAGGATCTGCTAAACTAACAGACAGATTTTTAAAGTAATAAAAATAGATTGGACCATTACAAAGTGAGGATTCAATTAATCCTAAAATAATATCATTAAAATTTATAAATCTTGCATCTCACAAGGCTAGCAAGACAGAGGTATATATGCCTCCTCTTGTGAGCAGTTTAACTCAAATAAGTGGTTTAACTCCAATCTGGCTAAACAAAAATAAATGAAATTATATCCTTCTTGAATATGATGCTTTATTGCATCAGAGAAAAGTAATTGACATGCTTCATACCCTTTCCCAAGAGCATATATTTTTTCAATTATTTTTACATGATGCTGAGGCTTGAAGAAAGTAACAGACCATGTTGATTTATAAATATTTTTATTAGGAATTTTAGGTATATTCCATACCCTATGATATACTTGATCATCTATTAATTCAATATGCTCATCATTTATTATATTAGGTATTGGGGTTATTGTTGACCTATTACTACTAGAAGAATTATTCCTGAATAATCTATACATGGCTCAACTAACTAAATTATTCTTATTATTGAGAATTTCATACTGTATTTTATTATTAACCTTGTTGTGACTTCTAAACCTCTTATTATGCTTCACTATTCTCTCTTTTGCCTCTCTCTCTCTCTCTCTCTCTCTCTNTATATATAGGGGTTTGAAGCTATCTGAAAGGACGCCGTAAACAAGAAGGTAGCACTGAAGTTACAAAGCAGTATATTAATAGTGAAAGCTTAGAAGAACAATATTCAATGTTTTACAAAATTGGGAGTGAAGAAAAGAAGAAAAATAAGAAAAATCATTTGTTTGTCTCCACCATCGACAAAAGATGAATACTGGAGTATGATCCAGTATAAAAGAGCACACAATTTTCTCTATCATATGCTTGACATCTCATTGTCAATCTATGATCCCAATCCAAGCGAGTGGTTTGAAGGATGATGGAGATGACCACAATGTATATATATAAGAGGGTTTGAAGCTATCTGAAAGGATGCCATAAGCAAGAAGGTAGCACTGAAGTTACAAATCAGTATATTCGTAGTGAAAGCTCAGAAGAACACTATTGGATGTTTTATAAAATTGGGAGTGAACAAAAGAAGAAAAATAAGAAAAATCATTTGTTTGTCTCCACCATCGGCAGAAGTTGAATACTAGAGCATGATCTAGTATAAAAGAGCACACAATTTTCTCTATCATATGCTTAACATCTTGTTGTCAATCTATGATCCTAGTCCAAGCGAGTAGTTTCAAGAATGATGAAGATGACCACATTGGCCCATTTTAAAAAAAATTAAATTATTAAAAACCCATTATAAAATTTTCTTAAGCGTTCGCAATCATACATGGTGTCCACGCTATCATGATCATTTAACTTACATTATATGACAATAATTTCATTGCATATACATGTATCAAACTAGTTGTTTTATTCATTTCAAGTCATCAAGAACATCAATTTGTAATCTATGGCACTACAGTATTTAAAGCATGCATTGATCTAGATTTTGTAATCCAGTGAGACTTGCATAAGTCAACTTTAACATCATTTTCAATATGGTTAAGTCGAACCTAACTCAATCGCGATCGAAGCTTGATTTCAGTGCCTGATATGTTTCAGTCAATATGGTTAAATCGAATCCGACTTGGGCGTGGTCGAAACCTAGTGTCGGCGCTAGGTCCGTTCATTTTCAATATGGTTAAATCAAACCTGACTCAGTCGTAGTCAAAGCCCGGTGTCAGCGCCCAGTCCGTTTCAATCAATATGGTTAAGTCGAACCCGACTTGGTTGTGGTCGAAGCTGGTGTCGACAGTAGATCCGTTTATTTTTATTTTGGTTAAATCGATCCAAGTCCATTTCTTTTCAAGTATCTCGATTAAATCCAACCTCAATTGAATCGAGGTCGAATCATGTGTCTATCTAGGTTCCATATTCCTTTCAAATATCTCGATTAAATCAAACCTGAATTGAGTCGAGGTTGAAGCCAGTGTCTATCCAGGCCCGTTTTCTTTTAAATATCTCTGGTTAAATCGAACTCGAACTGAGTCGAGGTCGAAGCTTGTGTCTATTTAGGTCCATTTCTTTTTCAATATCTCTGGTTAAATCGAACCCAAACTGAGTTGAGGTCGAAGCTTGCATTTATCCAGGTCTATTTCTTTTCAAATGTCTCGGTTAAATCAAACTTGAAATGAGTCGAGGTCGAAGCCTGTGTCTATCCAGGTCCATTTTCTTTTAAATATCTTGGTTAAATCGAACCCAAATTGAGTCGAGGTCGAAGCTTGTTCTACCCAAGTCCATTTTCTTCCAAATATCTCTGGTTAAATCGAACCAATCAAAATACTTATATACACATTTGTACACCTTCTAAGTTTAGAGACGTGAACCAATTGTGTCGCAACGTGCACGCGACGCGGAGCGGCGATTAAAAAAAATCATTTTTTGGTCATCCAATTTTAAGATGAAAATTTTGGTCTACGAAAACTCAAAATTTGTTCGGGAGCCGTTTGTGTGTGGGGAAGATATTAGCACCCCACAACACTCATATAAAAATGGTTACCAAATTTAACAAAATGCTACCCAATTTTTTATTTTAAGGCAAAGGTTAAAGAAATTCATTTTTGAATATCCCATTTGTTGCATTTTACATCATAAAAATGAACAAAATAAATTACATTTAATGAGTGGTTCAAAGACCATTGAAAAATTATTTTTTGTATTCTTATATATTTTTAAATCAAAGCATTATTAGAGTTATTCTCGGTATCCCAAGAATAATTCCTCACCTCAGTAGTTTGAGAAGTTTGGTATCCTGAAAATCTCAAAGTCCATCGTCGGCTTTTGTTTAGTGAAAATTAATCAATGGTAGTAACACAATTTAAATCTAACTGTAAAAATTATAATCCAAACATACATGAACATTGACTCTAGTAATAAGGGAATAATGTAAGAATTACATTATAAGCATGACGATATAAGAATGCTAAATAAATAGACATGTAAAAAAAATAAATGTTAATAATTACAACAAAAGGGAAGTAAAAGAATAGAGATAAAGTTATAGGATGTCAAATTATAGAAAACATAAAATGTTGAGATTATATAAAACATGCATAAAAAATAATACATGCAAACATAAAGCAAAAATAACACTATGTAGTAAATGAAATAAAAAGAAATAAAAAGAAATTAATATATATATGCAAAGCCACGGTAGAACTGTGGCTTTTGCAGCTGCAACAGAGGAAAGCTTCCTCTATTGCAATGTTTGTAACAGAGAAAAATCTCCTATGTTGCAATGCAAGGGATATAATTATTTTTTTATTTTTTAATATAATATATTATGATATAATAATAATAATAAAATTAAATAAATAAATAAATGATAAAAAAATTGAAAGAAAAGTGATGAAAAATACTATTTTTTAACATAAATATGTCCATTTTTTATTTTGACTACCTTGTCTACTAATTACCATTTTTCCTTTCTTTCATCACTAGTCATTGCTAATCAAATAGCAAAGGGGATGATCATGGATGATAATTAGTTCAAACAAATGTCACAAAAATGATGAACATAATATTTTAAAAAGAAAAGACTTGTAGGAAAATTGAAAATTTCAAAACTTAGATATTTGCATAATCTTGTATATAGGTTTTACTCTCTATTTTATGTATTGTTATGTGTGAGAAATTATCCTAGGAGATCTTTACATCAAATGTACACTTTCAACCCATTAAAGGGTTGATTCACATTAGGTTAATTTTTTAACCCCTCAAAAGCTTTATCATCATCCTCATTAATTGAGTTGATGACAAAGACATCTCATTATCCTACTTGTAAAGAAATCATCAATGCATGAAATTAAAGGGCTAAGATTTAAAGTAGGAGAAATGATAAATAATGAACAATAAACTTATGTGTGAAAAAAAATAAAAGATATCAACTACATGAATATGAAGAAGAGAGATGAACAAGATATATTATGAGTAAATGTACAAAACTTTTGAGCTAACTTAAGAAAAAGAATGGAAGAAGATGAAAATAATAGATGTGTAGAACCTCTTCATCTCTCTAAAATCACCTCTTTTTCTCACTCCAACCCCTCTCTTTCTCACTCTAAAAAAATGGCTTCCTTCTCTCCACTCCAAAGAGACCCCCCCTCTCAAGTGAAGACCTCATCCCTATTTATAGGCAAAATTAGGGCTTGCCTTTTTTACTTTTAGTCTTTTTTCACTTTTTACTTTTTTAGTCCTTGGACCACTTTTCTTATTTTAGTATTGGACTAATTTTCAAATTATACATATAGTCTTGGACTATTATATAAGCCAAAATATAAAGTATGTATATTTAATGTATTAGACCGGATAAAATACGGTATCTACAAATGGGGTAGCTATAGATACCGTATTTTGTCTGGTCTAATACCTTGAAAATACACATTTTATTTTTTGGTTCATATACTGGTCTAAGACTATGTGTATATTTTGAAATAGAAAAATAGCCCATGGACTAAAAATGAAAAAGAAAGTCCAATGACTGAAAAAATAAAAAATGGAGTATAAGGACTAAAATAAAAAAGTGAAGCACTAAATTTACCTAAAAATAGAGATGAGGTCTTCACTTGAAGGGATGGCTATTGGAGAGAGAATGAGAGAATGTCATTTTTTAGAGAGAAGTAGATGATATCTTTTTAGAGAGATTGTGTATGAGAAATATGAGAGATTTTCCATGATAGTGAGAAATAGAGTTTACGTATCTATTCATCTATTCATTTTCTCTCATTATTTTTCTTAAGGTAGTTTAAATTTCTTGCATATTAGCTAACAATATATCTTGTTCATTATTCTACATCGTCTCTCATCCATACTCATATAGTCTATACTCTTTGTTTCCTTTTCTATATATAAGTGTTTGTTCTTCTTTCTTCATCTTTTACTCTTAATCTTGAGTTTTATTTTTATGCATTGACGATTCTCTTACAAATTTGATAATGAGATATCTTTATCATCAACACAATCAATGAGGATGAGGACAAAACATTTGAGGGGTGAAAATTAACTCAATGTGAATCAACCCTTTAATGGGTTGAAAGTGTACATTTTTTACAAAAATCTCATATGATAATTTCTCATACATAATAATGCATAAAATCGAGAGTTAAATATCTATATAAAAATTATGCAAATATTTAAGTTTTGAATTTTATTAATGTTCTCACAAGTCTTTTCTTTTTTAGATCTTGTTGTTATTTTAGTCACACTTTTGAACTAGTTACCATCCATGATCATTCATTTTCTATTTGATTACCGATGAAAGAAGAAAGGAAATAATGGTAATTAGTGAACTAAGTAGTCCAAAAAATATATATTTATACCCAAAAAAATATTATTTATACATGAGATTTCTAATATTCATTTGTTTATAATATTGTAGTTATATTACATTAAAAACTAAAAAATTAATTAATTTATACATTATATAAAAAACAAGAAATAAAAAAAAAGTAAGTGCTCTGAGGAGCTATCCAAATTTCTCAAAATTTTGGTCTACGAATCCAATAATGCTTTGATTTTCAAAAACTAATAAAAATAAAAAATAAATTATTTTTAAATGGTCTTTGTGCCACGTATTAAAGAGCATTTATTTTATTTCATTTTATGATACAAGACATACCTAATGGGATATTCAAACTTGAATTTTTATAACAATATTTCTAAAATATAATTTAGATAGCATTCGATTATATTTAGTAACCATTTTTAATGGGTGTTGTTGGGTGGTAATACATTCCCCACACACAAATAAATCCCGAACCAACTTTGAGTTTTCTTAGACCAAAATTTTATTTTAAAACTAGGTGACCAACACGCCTAAAATGGTTGGTACTGGCGACTCCAAAAATATTTTTCAATCGCCACTCTGCGTCGCATGCACATCATGACACCACTTGTTTATATGGAATGGACTTATGGACATATTCTCTTGTTTACACAAAAAAGAGAAGATCCAATTCTAAAACTTGATCTATTTTAGCTGGTCATAATGAAGCTTTGCTTTATACGATCCATGTTTTGATCCTCACGTACTTTCCACTCTCGTGTTAAAAAAAACTTTGAGATTTTGTGATTGTATTATGTGCGATTATTAGTGTGGAACGTAAATATGCTTAATGGAGGAACTAACTCCAAAATTACATGCTTCTATTAGTGATATAAATCAGTAGATGTATCGGGACATTCTAATAATGCTCTCAAATTCTTAGCACTCTCATTATCTAACTCAATCCAATTGATAACAGAAGAAGTAATTTCTATCCCAAATAACTTCCCGATGAATGTGTAACAACAAAGTCTATGTGAGAAAACAAACTTAAACACTTATTCTGAACACCAACATGAATAGACAGCAAAATCGCATAGATAACAATAGACATTCTATACCCTCCAACTATTATTTGAATAACTTGAAATTGACTTTGGAGTTTCCATCTTAAATTTACCTGTTACCTCTTTAATTAATGCTGATGTAAAATTTGGGATATGATAACTCATTCTTATCCTAATGTCTTTAACTTCTTATTAGTACCATAATCTAAGGATGTAATGCATTATTCAAGTATAAAACACATAAATAATGAATCATTTTAATGAGTGATGATAAATCAAACTATAAATTATTGATACATCACTTGATTAATTAAAATTTAGTTTAAATCTTAGTTGGTCAAGAATTAAATTTAAATTGATTTAAAATAATTAAGGTACTTTTTTTTTTGTTAAACATAAATATATTTCAATCATAAAAAATATATTTATACAAGGGGCATATCCTAGGTATACAATGGAAAATAACTTGTTGTGAAATATGAAACTATTGAGAAAAAATCAGAGAAAACAACAGAAGAAAGGAAGAGAAGACAACAGAATGTATACTTGTTCCATCTATCAACACTACAAGAAATTCCCTAATTGGCGATGAATAATTTTGTCGCTAAAAGCGCCAAAATCGTAGGTAAAAGTTTGTCTCGACGGAAATTTCTTCGCTAAATTTTGTGGGTGGGGAAGACTTTTGGTGATGAATTAGTTTTCATTGCAAAAAATTTTCCTTCTAGAGACCAAAATATGATTTGATTATGAAAAACAACTCACGTCGACGAAATTACGTTTGTCGGTAAAAGTGTCGTTGCTAAAGATGACTTTTCTTGTAGTGCAATTAGATGGACCTATATCCAGTTGCTGATTTCATTCAATCAACTATGTAATCAAAGGATACGATTATGAGAGTACAATGTAAATTCTTATATAGAGAAAGAAGAATTATAGACTAAGCTCAGACTTTCTTGAGCTTTCTTGAGAGCCAAACAATTCACTCTCTCTTTGAATCTTTCACACTTCACTCTCACCCAAATCTCATGATTATTCTTGTTGGAATTGTGTCAATGAAGTAGGGTGTAATAACTATTTATGAGTATTTAGTTATTTATTTGACATTTATGCATGACTGAATTTTATGAATGAATGAAAGTTTTCCTTTAATTAAAGTGTTTTTATAATTTACTTAAATTCTGAAACTATTATCAACATAAGAAGAGTAAAGACAGAGGGGTCTTCCAGACAAACTCTTTTGAAATAGTTCAAAATGTTATTCACAGTCTTAGGATCGATTGGGCAATGGAGTTCGATCACGACTATAAGGTTGAACCGAAGGACGTTGGTCTTGGGGCATAGGAGTGGAGACTCTAATAGTTGGCCTAGACATGTTATGGAACATGTTAAATATACCAGTAACAAATTAGTTTAGAGCAAATGCATTTATCTAGCTCTGAATCTAGCTTTGAATCTAATTGTTACACCTTAAGGTTATTTTTGTAATTACATTAATCCTGAGATGAATACAAAAATTGACCTAGTTACTTGTGTACTTTGATACGCCAAATGAGTGAGTTCAAATTGCTAGACAAAACCTCAGTTCTTGGGATCGTGATTCAACTATGTTGAGATTGCGTGATTCACAGTTATAGAATTCGTGGTAAGATAGCAATAGCAACAATATCACCTTATGCTTTATTGATGAAGTGTGAATAAATAAATCGGACCTGGCACTCAATAACATGAGTCATTGAATAAGACATTGTGAATTGTACGAGACACTTCATTTATATGTCTTTTTTATTCATAGTCAATAAAAGAGTTAAGGAAATTATTACTAGAAGGGTATAACGATAATTTTTCATCTCGCTCTTGTTATTGATATTCTCAAAAGGTAACATCATAAAATCTTCTGTGCACCGTGAAATAAATATGTTTATTTGAACTAACAGAAAATATAGCGCACATGATTCGAGAGTTGATTCGGCATCGGACCTATAGTATAATTGTATGATGTTGGGATTAAATAGGTTAAGAATTTATAGATATAAATTAGCTGGGTATTTGAATCCCATATCTTTATTCATGTGGGTCAATTCGGTTTTAAGAGTAGCTTATAAGAACATGAATGAGAAACAACATCAGTTGGACTAACAACGTGTTTTGCACCAACGTACATTTTCCGAACTCATATGTGATGAGTGTCATCACTAAATTAGTGAAGAGTAAAATTAATGTTTAAATTAATTAATTTGTTTTTTAATTATTGGATAATTAGTAAATAAAAGAAATTAATTAATTAATAGGGATCAATTAAATTTATCAATTTGGATTGTTGAATTTAGACACAGTATTGACTCAATGAGAGATGTAAAAATTGTAGATAGCAGTGCAGATGGAGGAGATTTTTGGCAATTCAACATATAAGGGTATATGTGTAAATTTCATAATTATTATATAACTACAATTTGTGATTACACAGAGCAAGAAAATAGTTTCTCTTTCCCCTCCTCCCTTGTTGTTGCCGAACCTATAAAGGAAGAAGAAAATGTATTTTTTCTTCCTTAGTTATTTAGAGAGCCCATATTCTACTCCTAAATAACTCTTTTGGCGATGAATTAGTTTTCGTCACCAAAATATTTCTTTTTAGCGACCAAAATACGACTTGGTTGTGAAAAACAACTTACGTCGACGAAATTACGTTCATAGGTAAAAGTGTCGTCGCTAAAGATGACTTTTCTTGTAGTGTAATTTTTATATAGACCTACATACAATTGCTGATTATCATTCAATAAACTATGTACTCAAAGGATATGATTATGAGAGTACAATGTAAATTCTTATATAGAGAAAGAAGAATTATAGACTAATGTCAGGCTTTCTTGAGCTTGAGAGCCAAACAGTTCACTCTTTCTTTGAATCTTTCACACTTCACTCTCATGAAAATCTCATGTTAATTCTTGTTGGAATTCTGTCCATAAAGTAGGGTATAATAACTATTTATGAGTATTTAGTTATTTCTTTGACATTTATGTATTACTGAATTTTATGAATAGATAAAAAATTTCCTTTAATTAAAGTGTGTTTATAATTTACTTAAGTCCTAGAACTATTATCAACATAAGAAGAGTAAAGACAGAGGGGGCTTCTAGAAAAACTCTTCTGTAATAGTTTTGAATGTTATTCGCAGTCTTAAGATCGTACATAGTGATGTATGTGGGCCATTTAATATCCATGCCAGAGGAGGTTATGAATACTTTGTAACCATTATTATGACTACTCATATTTTGGACATGCTTATCTAATGCACCAAAAGTCTGAAATCTTCGAAAAGTTCAAAGAGTATAAGGTTACGGTCGAAAAAAATTTAGAGAAACAAATCAAAATTCTACTATCGTATCCTAGTGGAGAGTACTTGTTAGGAGAGTTTGAAAACTTTCTTAAGGAAGAAGGTATTATTTCTCATCTTACAACACCTGGCACTCTAGAACAGAATGGTGTGTCAGAGAGAATGAATCGAATTCTGATGGATATGGTTAGATCCATGATGAGTTACCTATCCCTCCTATATTCGTTCTGTGTATATGACTTGGAAATAACATTATACATTCTGAACTAAGTTCCGTCAAAGACGGTGTCTAGCACGCCATATGAAAGATGTAGTGTATAAAAGTTATCCGTAAGCCACCTCAGGATATGAGGATGCTTGACACATGTAATGAGATCGAAGACATGGAAGTTGGTCAGTCGATTAGAATTATGCACGCTTGTAGGATATTCCAAGGGAACAAAGGGATACGTCTTTTATAGTCCAGCCGACAAGAAAACATTCATTAGCATGAATATTCGTCTTCTTGAGGAAAAATATATAAGAAGTGTGAAGCCAAGAAGTACACTTGTGCTAGAAAAATTATTGAATGGGAGGACACCAACTTCCCAATCAGGACATGTTCCCGATTTAATAATGGAAGAACCACAACATGGGTCAGAGCCTCAACGTAGTGAGAGGGTTGTGAGACAACCTGACAGGTACATGTCTATGGAGATGCCTTAACAGTAGTCTCATATAAGAATCATGATGGACTTGTTTCTTAGTCGTAGGTTATGGCTTGTCTTAAAGTAAATCTATAGCAAGAAGTCATGAACGTCGAGATACAATCAATATACTCGAACAAAGTATGGAAGCTTGTTGATCATCCTAAAGGGGTAAAACCTATAGGGTGTAAATAGATTTATAAGAAAAAGATAGGTTTGGATGGAAATGTGGAGACATTCAAAGCTAGGCTAGTAGCCAATGGCTACACCCAAAAGGAAAGTATTGACTATGAGGATACCATCTCGCTGGTCGCCATGCTTAAGTCCATCCAAATTCTCCAGTCCATTGCTGCTGCCCTGAATTTTGAAATTTGACAGATGGACATGAAGATTACCTTTCTGAATGACAATCTTTAAGAGCACATTTATATGGCTAAACCAGATGAGTTCATGAAAAAAGGCCAAGAGGGCAAGGTTTAAGAAAGTCCATTTATGGCCTTAAGCAAGCATCACGTTCATGGAATATCATATTCAACGACTATCAATAATTATGATTTTGAACAATTAGTCGACGAACCTTGTGTATACAAGCTGATACATAATGAAAAATGTTTTTCTAGTCTTGTACTTAGACGATATTCTACTAATTGAGAATGATGTAGAAAAATTATCTGATGTCAAGATTTCGCTTGCAAAATAATTTGGTATGAAAAGAACTTGGAGAAACTGCCATTGTCTTATGTATTAAGATATTTTGAGATAGGAAGAACATACAATTGACACTGTCTCAAACATCTTATATTAATAAGATGATGGATCCCTTCAGTATGTATGATTCCCAGAAGGGGCATCTTCCCTTCAGGCATTGAGTCAGCCTCTCCAATGAGCAGTTTCTCAAGACTCCTCAAGAAGAGGAAGACATGAGAAAAATTCTTTATGCCTTATCCATAAGAAGTCTCATGTATGCGATGCTTTGCACTAGGCATAGTGAGTCATTTCCAATCTAATCCTATACTCGAGCATTGGATTGTCGTTAAGCCTCTCCTCAAGTATCTTAGGAGAACAATGAACTACATGTTTGTGTATTCAGGTACTAACTTGAATATGACAAGTTATACCGACTTTGATTTCCAAGCAGACAAGGATTTTAGGAGATCCACTTCTAGATTGGTGTTCATCTTGAATGGTAGAGCAGTAGTATGAAGAAGTATCAAGCAATCTTGCATTGCTTATTCTATCATGGAATATAAGTATGTGGCAACTTGTGAAACTGAAAAAGAGGTTGTATGGCTTAGAAAGTTCCTCAAGACTTTAAAAGTTGTTCTAGAAGCTGTCGAACCCATGGTAGTTTATTGCGATAACAATGAGGGTGTAGCAAACTTAAAGGAAGTGAGAAGCCACAAAAGAACCAAACACGTAGAGCGTAAGTATCACCTCATCAGATAGATCGTTTAACGTGGAGATGTTGTAGTAACACACATAACGATGGTCAACAACCTGGCAGATCCATTCACGAAAACTTTTAAGTAGTAAAGTCTTTAACGGTCATTTGGAGGTTATGGGGATACACGATTGTATACGCCTAATTTAGTCCAAGTGGGAGTTTCTTGGAATTGTGTCTATAAACTAGGGTGTAATAATTATTTATGAGTATATAGTTATTTCTCTAACATTTACGTATTATTAAATTTTATGAATACATGAAAGTTTTTCTTTAATCAAAGTGTGTTTATATTTTACTTAAGGTTCTGGAACTATTATCAACGTAAGAAGAGTAAAGACAAAGGGGTTTTTCAGATAAACTCTTCTGAAATAGTTCAGAATGTTATTTGCAGTCTTAGGATGGCTGGGCAATCTAGTCTGATCACGACTGTAAGGTTGAACCAAAGGATGCCGGTCTTGGGGCATGAGAGTGAAGACTTTAACAGTTGGCCTAGACACGTTATAGAAGATGTGGAATAGACTAGTAAAAAATAGTTTAGAGCAAAGTCATTTATCCATCTCTGAATCTAATTGTTACACTTTACGAGTATTTTTATAATTACGTTAATACTGAGGTGAATACAAAACTTGACATAATTAGTTGCGATCTATAATACGTAAAATGAGTGAGTTCAGATTGTCAGAAAATACCTCGACGTTGGGATCTTGATTTAACTATGTTGGAGTTGTGTAATTCACAATCATCAGGCATGTACTCGATGACATGAGTCGTTGAATAAGATATTGTGAACTGTACGAGACACTTAACTGATATGTATTTCTTATTCACAGTCAATAAAGGAGTTAAGAAAATAATAATTAGAGAGGTAAACGGTAATTTTACATCCAACTCTTGTTACTGATATTCTCAAGGGTAACATCATAAAATGTAGCGCGTATAAATCGAGAGTTGATTCGACATCGGACCTATAGTACACTCATATGGTGTAAGGATTAAATAGGTAAGGAATTTATGAAGATAAATTAGTCGGGTATCTGAATCCCATAGCTCTATTCATGTGGGTCTATTTGGTCCCAAGAGTAGCTCATAAAGACATGAATGTGAAACAACATTGGTTGGACCAACAGCGTGTGTTCAGATCAATGTACACATTCTGAACCCGAATGTGATCGGTGACATCAATAAATTAGTGAAGAGTAAAATTAGTGTTCAAATTAATTAATTTGTTATTTTCTAATTATTGGATAATTAGTAAATAAAAAAATTAATTAATTAATTGATAGGGATCAATTTAATTTATTAAATTAGATTATGAATTTGGATACAGTATTGACTTTAGGAGAGATATAAAAATGTAGATAGTAGTGGAGAGGGAGGAGATTTTTGACAATTTAACATATATGAGTATATGTGTAAATTCTGTAATTATTATATAAAGAATGGCATTCGGGTTGCATACCTAAGATGTCTTGACATAACCCTAACCATAGTGTGTGATTACACATAGCAAGAAAAGAGTTTATCTCTCCCTTCTTCCCTTGTTGCTGCCGAACCTATAGTGGAAAAAGAAAATATTGTCTTTTTTCTTCCTCAGTTGTTTAAAGAGCCCACACTCTACTCCTAGTAATATCCTTGTGAGATATACTTCTGAATCCTATGAGTGGTTGCTGGTGTCAAAATTATTTGAAGTCCTACGAAGAACGAAGAACGCAAGACGATTAATTAGATTTCACCAAATCAGAATTTCTCCTATACAATAAAAAAGTATTAAATTGTTTCTACATATTCTAAATATGTTTATCTAAATACGTTTATCTAAATACGCATGATCATAGAAAATGTTTTATATTTAATATGATTAAATGTTTGTTGTGAAATATTTTTATCTTCCGCCCACGAACCGTTAGTGATTCATTTATTTTTCATCAAATTTTTAACCTGATCCAACAATTCTCTCATCAATTGATATTACGACAACCTTTCTAATACCTCACCTGCCAATAAAAGTAGTCCATATGACATGGTAGTGAATACTATGGCATATGGCTTGAAACAATACGATTCAACATTTGCATAACGCATAACTAACTTTAGCAGTTGTTCAACTAATTAGATTAATCACAGCTGGACCACTCAAGTTGAGCCATCTCTGACAGAACTAAACAAAGTCATACAACCTTACTCAAAATACTATCAAGCAACGCCAACAATTTTGAAGACTAAGGTTAACATCTAATCGTTGTTCTATCTTTTTAAAACCAACATTTTTTCTAATCATCCTGGCTTTTATGAGTGTTTTCCCAATTATCAACAGTGCGATGACACGTGTTACGCCACATTAGGAAGCTCCTAACGATGAAAGGTTTCAAAGGAGAAGAACCAACATCATCTTATCAGCCTTGAGGGAGCTTGGGTTGCGTGGATCCGAGCATGTGTAAGACAATAAGAGTAGAACTCGTGAAGAGAGCTCAGATAACCCCGAGTGTCAGAGTCATAATTGTCCGTCGAAAGTAACGTCCCAGTTGGCACATACTCATAGGCTCGAGCACCCAATAAGTCCAATCACCACTGCAAAATGTTGAATCATCACTTGTCTGGTCACTCCAATGACGCACTGACATTTAATAACCACCATCTTTACGTCAAAGTCTCCTCCTTTCCATCTAAATAAGGACAATCAAGACAGACATCGTGTTCCACGAAGCTTCTCTAGCAATCCTTTGAGGCTTCTTCGACATACCTTCTCCTACACAAGGACTAAGGTATAAATATCACCATCGACAAGAGAAAGGGGAATGCTTCCCATGAGGAAACTATGTCTAAATAATGTTATGATATTGTCTTAGACATCAGAGGTCTTTAGACGAGGCAACAACCCCGGTTCTCCTAGTCTCCGGGTTCTTTGTTTGTGTTTTACAGATTTTGGGATCAAGAGGAATTCCATGCGAGGAGAGGATTACATACAAACCCACTGAACTTTTCGATACAAACACTGACCATATATAAAAAATTAATATTACTCTTTCACAACAAACTCTCAAAACGTGAGCTGTTTCTTTCGAACCAAACAAAAAAATAAACAAGAGGTTGATTATCTTCAACCGAGATTTCTTTAAATAGTTTGTCGGAATTTGGTGGAGTTTATTTTTTCTTAATGTTATGAAAATACTCTTATTCTTAAGAATAATTGAAGGAGCTGAGAAACCAGTGGCCCATCTTGATTGGAGCCTCTTTGAGACTTTTGCGTCTTGAAACTGATATCTTAGAGGGTGAGACTACCATTATCGTTTATTGTTTTATATATATATTAGCATTACAAATATTTACCTCATGAGTTTTATTTTTTTCTTCTCACTTTTTAACCATCGATAGTGATTAGAAATGTGGTTTCTAATAAATATGATGAGGAAATATGAGAAAAAATGAAGTGATTATTATCTATTATTTTAAAGTTTATTTTAATTCTGAATTCAGTTATAATTTTCTTAATCAAGCTCTCAAACAATTTAAAATTTTACAATTAATTCTTTCTGTTGACTTGGAACTAAAAGTTTCATGTCGGTAATCTAGACAACCAAATCACTTATACAAGTTAATCACAAACGCTCTGTTGAGTTTGGCTTTTTGAATCATTAAGTTTTAATGAAAGTAAAGAAGAAATTAATCCTAACTTCATTTTAGTATTTTATGCAAGAGATCGATTAATTAAGATATCTAAAATCTTTGTGTGTTATTTGTTCCTTAATTAATTTTTAGTTTGTTTGATTTCTAATCTTAATAAGATTAGAATTTTAGGAAAGGGTAATATAGATATGTGGAGGACGGGGAGGAATATCCAGTTGGGAAAATGGGATCAAAGTGAGAATGCGGAGAAAAGCCAAGAAAAGTACAACCAAAGTGGTCCCTCTTTGCTTCTTTTGCATACTTATCTCTCTAGTCTAGACCTTGCAAATTCTTTTAATTATATATTTTGTATTCTTCTTAATCTTTTAAAGCTTGATGCCCATACCGATACTTCAATTATGGTTTCTTTCCTTTTCAGTTTTTTGTCTTTCCATAGTTACACATTTATACCATATTTGGATCTTATAAAGTGTCATACTACAGCATTTATTCGGTACCGAATAGGTATTTGAAGTTGATCGATTCTTGGATCATCCCATGTGATTCTCACAATGTTGGTCTAATGATAGATTCTCTCTTTTATTGTTGAAGTTATCTGATATAGATTGTGAAAGAGACTGGTAATCAGTTTAAAAATATAGGAAAAACCTCACTTCTCAAACTAGCTTTTGAGATTGAGAAAACGCAATACCACTCACTAGTGATATCAAAGCCATGTCCATGTTTACCAATAAGTCTCCAGCCCAATACGAGTGAAGTGATTTGTTGGCTTCTCAACTCACGTCCCAATGTTTGATTGATTTGGGTGAAACCAACCGACAATTATTTGACTCATGGCCTGAGGTTTGTTGAATCCAGATAAAATAAGTCGAGTCGGATATGACCTGATGTTTTAGTGAAGTCGGGTAAAGCGAGTCGATAATTATCTAATGTAAGATCTGATATGTGATGAATCCGAATCAAAGTGAGTTGACAGTCATCCAACTCAGAACTCAATGATATGTGACAGAGAATAATGTTGAAATTATCTCACATCAGTTATGGAAGAGACTAATAATAATTTTTAAGTGTACATCAGACTTTTTTTTATTATCTCCAAGTGAGGCTTGATGATCTCATTTGGCCATTGTATAATCTAAATAAAAAATTAAAAAGAAACAATTAAGTAGAACTCTACTTGGACGTATTATAGCCATTGATTAAAATAAGTCAAGGGTCAGGATGCTCAAGTAAACTTCTACTATTCTGACGAAGAGTAGATAATCTTGATCCTTAAAGAGTGGGTTGGGCACACACTCACAGGACAACTGGATTTTGCAAATCTCTAAAAGAGGCTAAGAGTAAATAACCTTTTGGTGCTTCACTTTGTGTGACGCGGCTCAATGTTAGCCGTCAATTTTCCCATGACAAAAGACACTCTCGTGGGATTCAATTCGTAATCTACACCAATCACACAACAGAGAGAGAACATGGGTCCCGTAGTTGCTGATAACTTTTTATTATTTTTTAAATTAAGAATTTTATGACTCAAATTTACGGTCTGAGATTAATATTTGTACCATCTATATAATGACAACATAAAACTCATAAGTGTTGGATTTTGATCAATTTTGGTGACAGAAAGTGAGTTTTGTTCGATATAAATCGTTTAATCTCATATTAGTTCTTTATAGAAATCAACAAAAAGTAATAAATTATTTTTTAAAATTAATTTAAACTGTGAATATTTGATTCAACGATTTAGATTAGACAGAAGTTTGATGTGATATGAAAGACCAGACTCAATCCTAGTGTAGAAACTTTCAGTACATCAATCATCTCATTCTAAGTGTGAATCAATAACATGCCACCTCTATCTTTTTGCTGCAAAGAGCAGAGAGATGAAAGTTTATTTCCTACCTGAAAATTGAAGTTTTACCATCACCCTTTTCCTTTCTTCTCATCCCTTAATTATACTCTCTCTCTCTCTCTCTCTCTCTCTCTCTCTCTCTCTCTCTCTCTCTCTCTCTCTCTCTCTCCTTCCTGCAAACTGGAAATGTATGTGTTTGCCCCATTTCTCTCTGTTCAGCAAAACTTTACTGGCTCTTTTTAGTTTCATTGAAGCTTTTCCCGTTTTCTACGATTCTCCATTACAGCTTTACTCCGTTCGTGTAAGTACAATAATCGTATTTCTACCACTTAATGGAAATTTGGATTCTGGGTTTTTTTCTGGTTCTTATAATTGCTTAGTCTATACCGATATTTTTCCTGATTCATTACAATTTCCACTGAAATTTGTTAATTTTTCTGTCTAATTTGCAGCGATTTTCTGCTTATTTAGTTGCAGCAATGTTGGGGATAAAAGCTTTTGTTATATATGTCTGAATTGAAGCGCTGAACTCTTAGGAGCTGTAGAGAGAGAAGATATANGTTTCTGTGTGTTTTACTTATTCTCCATCAGATTTGAAATGCCAGTTCCTCTTGCGCCATATCCGACACCCCCGGCGCCTTATACGCCGCCGGCCAACGGTAAGTTCAATCCATGGAATTTTATCTTCTTTTTTTCTGAACAATGTGACTTAGCTTGTTGTTTGGTTGCTGAGAAAATGGAGGAAAATACAATTCTTTGCATCTTACAACAACCTGACTGTAACAGATCATTCTCCCATGTTTCTTAATTGAAATCGGTGCATCTAACTGATATGTTAGTTCATCAGGTGGACAGAGTCAGCTTGTTTGCTCTGGATGTAGGAATCTGTTAGTCTATCCGGTCGGGGCAACCTCCGTATGCTGTGCCGTTTGCAATGCAGTCACCGCCGTGCCTCCGCCAGGTACCTTTTTGTGGTACCTTTTTGTACTTATGTAAACTGTTAATTCTGACAATTATGTTTGTATCATGTCATCTTTTAAGTTTGAGTTATCATCTCCAAAAACTCATCCAATCATCCTTCTAATTGTTTGCTCTTTGTTTAAACTGAAAAGATAGCTTTTAGTTTAAAAGATAGCTTTTGGGTTTATTTGTCAACGTAAAAGAACTCTATATCATTTTCCAAATTATAAGAGCCGTTCATGTCATTTAAACAAATCATATAAAAGGTTGAAGGAATTTTTTTCTTAAATTAAGAATGGTCCGTGTTTTTTTTAATTTAAGTACATCTATTGATTCTTATAGCCAAAAACCTTATCAGAAAAAGTTAAATTGAGAACTCAGTTCAACGTTTTGGAGCTAAATTATGTGTGTATGACTGAAAACAGGCACAGAAATGGCACAATTGGTATGTGGAGGTTGCCACACATTGCTAATGTACATCAGGGGAGCAACTAGTGTTCAATGTTCTTGTTGCCACACTGTTAATTTGGCATTGGAAGGTATAAAATTAGCNGTAAAAGAACTCTTTATCATTTTCCAAATTATAAGAGCCGTTCATGTCATTTAAACAAATCATATAAAAGGTTGAAGGAATTTTTTTCTTAAATTAAGAATGGTCCGTGTTTTTTTTTAATTTAAGTACATCTATTGATTCTTATAGCCGAAAACCTTATCAGAAAAAGTTAAATTGAGAACTCAGTTCAACGTTTTGGAGCTAAATTATGTGTGTATGACTGAAAACAGGCACAGAAATGGCACAATTGGTATGTGGAGGTTGCCACACATTGCTAATGTACATCAGGGGAGCAACTAGTGTTCAATGTTCTTGTTGCCACACTGTTAATTTGGCATTGGAAGGTATAAAATTAGCCCATCTTTAATCTCTGTAAAGCTGAAAACACTGCATATTTCAGTAAAAAGCTTATTTAGATTCTGTAAACACTTATTTTGATTCTGTAGAACTGATAACAGGCAACAGCATATATCAGTAAATAACTTACTTTGAATCTTTAAAAAGTTTAGTTTAAATCTGTAAAATTGATTAAAAAAACTGCATATTTCAGTAAACAGTTTATTTTGGATCTGTAAATATCTTATTTTCTTTTGGCAGCGAATCAGGTAGCACATGTCAATTGCGGGAACTGCAGGATGCTGTTGATGTATCAGTACGGCGCGCGCTCAGTGAAATGTGCAGTGTGCAATTTCGTGACATCAGTTGGGGTTAGTAGCTCAATGTTTTATTTTTCATCACATGTTAATAGCATTAGCTGCATTTCACTTTAGATATAATGAACTTTAACAGAAATAGGTGCATTGAATTATATTTTGTGTCTTTTCAAATTCAATGATAAAAACAAGTAAACATGTTCAATGTATTATGTATGTATGAGAAAGGTAAACGAGAAAAAAATATGTTAACTGTTTGCATCTTTCTAAATCAAAATAAGAAAGGTAATATTGAAATAATATAATCTATTATAAATTATAGATTTTCCTAATCTAACATAACATTTTGGAATGATGCAGGTCTCGACAAGCAGCACAGAACAGAAGTTCAATAGCTAAAAGGTACTTATGACGACGGATTTTATCCCGGAATCCGTCATGTCTGTCTTCTCAGCAAGAAGAATCCTCTTCATGCACATGTATAGAGCTCTATTTTTCCTTGGCGTGAATTTTGTTTTTCTTTCCCTTTTTAAAGGCTTTCTCCTTCTTATTTTTGGTAAGTTGGATGTATGACAACTATTTTATCCGAATAATATTCTGAGTGTATGAGAAGTTTTCCGGATATATTTCATCTTGCATTTTCTAAAAGAGGTTGAAAACACGATTGATGCCTGGAACTTATTGCTTTTGTGTTATCAATTACCTGCTAGAAATTACTGTCTAGTTGTTATAACAGAAGCGTCAATAAAACAATAATAAAATAACGTCTTACGACCAATTTTTTTACGTTTCTCATTATATCATCATCATTACATACTCAATATTAATATAATCACTTAACTCAAATCTTAAATCTAAACTCAAGACACACAAACCATATTTTGAAAATCGTAATAGATTAGATAAAATTCACTACTCTCAATCCGTCTCGAGCAACTCACTAATTTAGAAATTATATTGTGAGCACTTGCAAAATTCTCTAACTAGCGTCTCAATATCATGTGGTATCTCCTCCTGAGATAGAGTCTTCTCTCACGTATTAAAATTGCCTTTAATATTTTAGGGCAGAGCCTTCTCCCTATTAGATGCTCATTTTAGATGTTCATTTTACGTTAGTACTACCTCTCACTCTTTGTTGAATCAAAATCTCAGAATTCATCACCAATACCTTATATTTATTGACGCTCTAAGACTCTAACTTTCCTATTCATTATAGAAATCTTATTCAAAAGACATTGTCACAAAAATATCCTTTCCTAAAATTCTCCATGCAAGAAAAACCAAATCTTTAAGAAATTCCAGACATATTTTCTAACAATAACAATCTATTGAATTTGCAGAATTTCGCTCGATGATAAATTATCTATAAATTTTAAAGCTTAAACTGTTAGATTAAAGGAAATTTAATCATTTAAATTATTTTTTACACATAGCTATGGACTTAATTTTAAGGAAGAGAGGTTGTTCATGTAAGAGCTTAAACTCGAAACTTAATATTGTAAATGATTCAAAATTTAAACTATTTGATTAAGGTGAATTTAAAGCATTTAAACATTGTTGAGCAATTCTTTAAATGACAAGGAGATATTTCAGAAGTAATGTTGAGGTGAGGATTGTTTGGAAGAAAAGAAAAGAAAATAAGGAATTGATGAAATGGGGTCATATTTTGTTCCATTAATTAGTACATGGGCAAAGGTAATGATCCAAGTTGCTTTCTTTCTGTTCCATGTGCAACCTAAAGTCATAAACCTTAGATAAATTAACTCATCTGGTCCCAATTGTCAGTTTGATGGTCAATTCTTTCATTTTGCTACCTGTCATTACTTTGATGTTTCAATCATTATCTCTTTAAGAAAACATCTTAACCCTTCAACTATGAAGAGTTGAATCTTTCCTCCAACTTTAGCACATTTTATTTTGGTATATTGTGACTTAAATCTACAATTTGATTTTGTATGTGTATATAAGAGTCTAATAATTGTATTAACTCATCTTATCATTAATTTTATACTTAATATTCTATGAAGTAATTAAATGTGATCTTTGAGATATTCCAACTTTCAACATCAAATTGTCAATTATAATACTAAGTAATATGTGGCTCACGGAATACACACATGAGAATATCTTCTATGTTTTATGAATGAAGATAATGATATTTTGTTTCGATTATAAAAAGCGAACAATTAGGATTACACATAAAATGAGACTCTCTTATGTTAAGGAAGGGTGTGATTTGAGTTAATCATTTTTCTTTTATATACTTGAAAACACATTTTAAAATTACTAATAGACTATTTTCTTGTAGAAGTGCTTCTAAGGGTTTAAATGATGTTGGAAATATGATTTTTTTTGCAGGTGAACCATAATTAAAATAACATTTAGTTGAAAAATATTTTACATCCACGTGTGTTTGTGTGTTTTAAAATATTAGGATCCACGTGTGTTTGTTTGTGTTTTAAAGTATTAGGAAACACTTGATAAATATTTCATCTAGAAGTGTTTTTAAATATCAAAATATGTTTTAAACAACAATATTTATCAAATAAATGTGATGTAAAATAATGTTTTTAGTGCATTTTTGTGCCTTCAAACAAGCACTCTCAAACTCACTCCTAAGACCGGTAAAAATCGAAGAAATGCTTTTCAAATTCAAAGCCAATCCACTCTGTAACATACGTTTAAATCGTCCCTTGATACAATTTGAGTTCATTGCACGTAATTTACGTCTCACTATGCATAAATAAGCATCATGTTGAATAATAGCATTCTTCTATGCATCATAAACCATCATTTCATATAAGGTCATTGATCACTTCCATCATTTTCAATAATATATATCCACAATTTGCTATAATCTGCACCACAGTTTGCTTTACAACATGCAATACCCATAATGTAATGATATCCTTCGCAATCGACTAATTTTTCTCTAAATTTCCAAAAACTAAGTCAAATTCCACTGCCTTGAAAATTACTAGCAGAATTACTTAAAAGGTAGCCTTGTTTTATCTTCACTTAGTCCCTTCACATGGGTGGTGATGATATTTTTTAAAACATTGAGACATAAATAAGCTTTTGAAAAACTATAACTCTACATGTAAAGGGGAGTGGAGATATGGTGACTCGAACACAACCAGAGATGTGTGGTCATGGAGGTTTAACTATATCTATACCAAATTAGCTCGGTTTAGCTTGAAAAGGTTCAAACAAAAAGAAGTGACCTTATTAGTATGCATTATCATGTTCATCTACATACACAAAAGCTAAGCATTTATAGACATTTAAAGGTTTGCTTTAAATGTGCCTAATCAGAAGCTTGATATTGGTAAGACTAGTTAAATATTGAAAATGATCGCTTATAGTTATAGTTCCCATTAAAAAACAATGTAGTAATAAATAACTACTGGAATCTATCTTTTGAGTTCATGGAACTTACATGAATACAAAGAGTTCAAGGAAAAATTTGGTGACATTAATGGTGTTGAATGTGCTTAATGTCAACTGTAACAGAAGAGCTTTCCAACCAGCTTTCTTCAACCGCAAGCTGATAATGACAAAATGTTTAGCGAGAAACATCGGAAGCTCTTTGAATGATTAATGCATGCACTAAAGAATGTGAGCTTTATAGAGACCTCACGGATCAATACGAGAAGGGATACAAGGATTGCATGTTCAATTGCATGAATTCTTAAAACTTTTTATTCTCTACTTACCACACAACTATGTTTGAATAGCATAATTTCTTTGGAAGAAATCAGGTTGAATTGCATGAATTCTCTCCTTCACATTTGAAAGTGCTTAATTGGTAGTTGATACAATAAATACCATTTATTTACCTAAATGTTAAATCATTATACTGCATTGAAGCATGATAAATTATGGACTGTCCAAAAGAGTTTATCTAAACAAGCTAGCTCTTTACAAATCTAGATATGAGATATGTGATAGTGTTGGATCCTTGTGCGAAAATATGTCATCTTCACATAATAATCTTTGATTATGACATTTAGAGAAATCTTAGCAGGTCCCTAAAGTAAATATACAAGAGATATGTTGTACACCAAACAAGTAATTATACATTTTAAAAATAATTCGTCATTCTGCAGGATAACCAAAAACAGCATTGAAAGTCTACTCAGACAAAAAATTGAGAACATAAAAGGCTATATCCGATGTGCTCTACGTGTGTAGTTAGTAAGCCAAAATGAGAGGAGAAGAAGAAATAAACAACCTGCATTTTCGGTCCACAGGTCCTTGCTCTTAACTCAATAGTGCAAATAGCTTATTCATCACCCATGGCTAACTCCAATGCGTAATCGTCCCTCTCCTGGAAGATTAGACACATTGTTTGAGATGTCGTCCCAGAAAGAATGAATATATGGGTATTATCTTCTCTCTGTTTTTTTTTTTCCTTTTCACCGCAGTTCCTAAAAATGTTTCCTCTTCTTTTACTTCATTTTTAACTTTCAGAATTTTTGAGAGATTTGAAAGAGAATTCTCTGGACTTACAATTGGCCCTCGAGCAAAATATCTTCCAAATTGGAGCCAATATACCTACATGGGCAGCAAATATCATATTTAATGGAAAATTCAACCACAAATATACGACTAAGAAAACAATTTGAAGGAGTTATTTTCGTTTAATTGTTAAAGCATTTAAAGAGCATAATAAATTGTTAACTTCGAGAATCATACCAAATCAAAATAGATCTAACACAGATCCACAGGGGCTAAATAAATTTAACATATGAAACTTATCCAAAGAAGTCTAACATCTTTTAAAGAAAAGTTATTATCAATTGAAGGGCCTTTTCCTGAGGTTCATTGATACTGATCTCTGTTTTCTTTGGCAAAAATTTGTACTGTTATATTCTCTCAAGGTGAATCTTGACAGTTTAGTACATTACCTCATCCTCGTCTTGTGTTTCTACTTCTATATCAGTAGACGGGAAGCCTACACAAAGAAGTGCATACCCCTGCAACATATAGAATTAAGCTAAAACTTCATATACGTAAGAAATCAAGACAAACACTAAAGTACGATAACAGGGAAAATCAGTCAGACATTTGAAGTAATGATGTAATTTCTCCTCCCTTTTTTATTCCATCTATTAATCATGGCGATACTAATGGAAGAATATTGTAATGCAGAGTAAACAAAATATCTTTTCCAAAAAGAATTACAAAGAAGTATCCTTTCACCAAACGATCTGCATTGGCCCAACACAGCGTTCTTTAACTGGAAAGTTCAGATGGATGGACTTCATAATAGCTCTTTAAGATATCAAACAGGCTGTGACTCTTTCCTAGGACTTAGACGTGAAGAACGTGAAAGCATAAACGATTACAAGGAGTTACATAAGTATTTTTTCTCACCAGTGAAAACTAAATTAGACTTGATAATTCTTACCTACCACCACCAGAAGCTCCTTATTTACTTCCATCATATATGTCATTTTAAAATGCAAATGAATGTTCCAAGCTAAACTGACTGAAATCTTGAAAATGACAGCCCTCAATAGTGAATATATTAAGTTCATATTACTCTAAAACACTAACTTCAAACCAAATATTCCACTTAATGAAATTTCCGCAGAAGTAATAAGTTTATTGCCTTTGACTTAAGTTCAGCAGATATCCCAAGTGCTTCAGGTTGTCTAATTTGTCCTGATTTTATTCGTACGGCACAACTCGTGCAACAACCTGGCCATCAAATAAAATGCTCTTGAGGATAATGCAATAAAAATAAATAGCAGTCAAGCAGTGAAATTTAGTAATCATGGAAGTACAATCCGGATTCAGAAGCAAGTACTCTGCAGTCTGCAAAGAAGCTATCTACTCTTGCAGGTACTGCGGGTTTAATTCAAAAAACATTTGAATGCCGCGGGCAATACACACTGGATTTCAGACGCAAAATGCTTCAAAATGATCTTAAAAATGAAAGCTAAGACTAGAGGTAGAGTAGTGATAACGTCGGCAACAACAATATGAAAAATTTGGGTTCAAATTTTTCATATTTCTGCTTCTTTGTTTGGGCGGGGGGGGGGGGGGGGGGG